>DWNA01000631.1:0-20651 GCA_018249835.1 Heliconius besckei | reverse complement strand
GGGACAGCATCTGACTGTAAACATGAAGGTTATGGTTTTTATCATTTTTAAAGTAATATTTCACACTTAGGAAAGAAAAATACATTTTAGGAAACATATAAAATGGTGCGGTCAAGAGGCTTGGGTTCAAATCCTACTATGTTCAAATTTTTATGTTTCCTAAAACGTATGATGGTTGTGGGTTTGATCTCGATTTAGGGAAATTCAAATTGCATTGTTATTTTTCTGCTTATGCCACACAAATTATGGTGGTGAGTAGAAACTATAGCAATATTTGGAAGTGGAGAAGAGTGTGTCTTGTCTCTCAATGCCACCCCGGCTACAAGGGTCAAAATGTGAGGCTGCTTATATTAAAAACAATTTTAAATATATACACAGTACATTATATAGGGCTAGTATAATGCCAAAAAAATATATATTACATTATAAATAATTTTGCATTTTTGTCGTAAAGTGGCACAACAGTCAAATGCCTGAATTAACAAGAGAGTATGTTGAGTTAGAAAGAACACAGTGCCTTAGCATGAGGTTACTTCTCTTCACTCTGCTATATACAATGGATATGAATAATTAAAGAACTAACTAATTAAATCTATTATTTACCGCTAAATCTGCAGGTGATCCTTCCTGAACCACACCCACTTTAGCAAAACTCTTACTGTCTTCATGCGACACACCATTGCTTGAAGCAAAACCATTTGTGTAGGTTGGTTGTGATACTGATGGCCTTTCTCCACTTGAACCTCGAAAGTCAGAATGCACTTCACCAAGACCCTGTTCTATTTGTTTCATTAATATTTTGTGGTCATTTTGTAGACCTGATGTTTAAAAGAAGATTAAAATTTTAGACATACTCTTTTAAAAAAGGTAGTGGAAAGAACTAATATTGAAAACTAGGATAAATTTCATAAATTGGTATTTAATAAGGTAGAAAAATTGATTTTTGCAATGATTATAATTTCAAATTCTAGTTTGGAGAAAGTTTGTTTTTATAAGATCAAGTCTGTCCATTGTTTAGTAAAAAAATTATGCATTAAAATTAGCCACCTATTACTCTCTTAAGAACACTAATACTTGGTTCTTACTCAAAAATGTGTATATGGTAAAGGCTGCTTAGTCATCTCTAGTATAAAAAAATATAAGTTAACTTACATATAATACGATGTCTCGCGTGTCGAACTTTATAAACATCTATATCATTGCGCGGAAAGCCGTCCGCATCGACAAGTGGATCGTGCATTCCAACATTATTTGCCTCTAAAACTAAATTCTGTTCGCGAATCTCACTTTCAATTCTATCCTTTTCTTGAATTAATTTCATGACTCGATCTCTAACTGGCCCATCCATGTTGTAGCCCACCATATTAGATTATATAGCAAATTTACTTATATTATGTACTTAAAAGTAGAGCGTATATTATTATTTTTTTCAATTAAAAATGACAAAACGTGAAATTTTCTTTATTATTGTTCAAACGTCAAACTGACAAATTCATTATTTAATGTTGCCATGTGTATTCGATCTTGACTCTTTATCTTTAAAATAAAATAAAATTGAATGCAACGCAAAAATTGGTTATTGTCTACATTAATAAATAATACATCTAGCATATACATTTTGATATATTTTTTTATAATTTAATTAATTTATTTATTTTAATATGTTAACTAAATAATAAGTTTTTTTGACAGTTTTCTCAGTTTTATTGTTACATACAAATTACAAAAAAGGAGTAAAAAAGTATTTTACTGTGAAATCTAAATAAAAGTAAAACATTTAAGGTTCGAAATTTCTTTTCACTAATTTTGAAATAAAAAAATATTTTCTTTATAAAAATCTCAGCGATGTTGTCAGAACATATTTAAGTACTAGGATATTAATCATATTACTATACTAGCATATTTAAGGACTTTAATTTAAAAACTACCGACTACTTTGGTTTTATAGTACAGTTAGGAATGTCTCGGTGTACGAGCGGTGTCGCTGCCATTCCCACGTACACGACGTACAACCTCCTAAATCCTAACTGTGCAATTTTAGAATAAATTTAAAATGGAAAATCTACTGATGCATGGTAAAGCAGTAATAAGGATTTAAAGTAAAAAACTTGTTTATGTGGGTATTGTGCCAGAATTATTATTGTGTTATTAACTTATTATTATTGTATTAAAATTTTTATTTTTAATACAGGGCTATGGTATTTATAGAATTAGTCTCTATTTATTTCCTAAGAAAATCCAGTTTTTCTAGTATTTTTTTTAATCTTAATTAAACGAGAAATACATGTTGCTGTTCTGTCTATGGCAGTATTTATTAAAAACCAATATTAACTAATGGGAAATTATATAAATAAAAATACAACATATAATTTGTTACTTTTTATTTTGAAATCAATTGAGATTTTAAAAACTGTAGCTCTTAAGAATCATTACTTTATACAAAAAATATTGCAAGCTTTTAGTATATTTGCTTCAATTTTACATTTAACAAACACAACAATGATTTAAATAAAAAAATGACCAGATTAATAGTTTTACAATATTTCTAATAATAAAGGCTTATTCTTAGAGTCAGATTTATAATAAAATTAACAAGAATATGTGAGTGTTGGTTAACATTTTTAGAGAAGGTTACACATATTTTAAAGCGTTCTTTTTTCATATATAAAAAGTATTCTTAATATAGCATTTATAAAGTAATGTCTTTTGTATTGACAAAGTGTACTTTTGTTATTTACTTAAAATAAAAAGTCCGCTGTGGAATTTATTATTATTGGCAAATATTGGTAAAAGTGGAGTGACTGAGCAACTCTGGCGTAAGTCGTCAGTCAAACTTTGACCAATATAGCGATACTACACAAATAATATTGTGCAAAACAGTGTATAAATAATCATATACATAATGTAAACTAAGATGATTTCCGATAATCATATTATACTCCTATATGAAAATCGAATAAATACCAAAATTAAATAAAAAAATGATTGTGCATTACAAATGAACCTCTATATCTATTATCACCTTATATGATTGGTAGAAACTGATTTGCGCTAGTTTATCAACACTCGTAGCCTGGCGTTGCTACAAGCGAGAACAACTTGGCGGAACCCGTTACCACCAATCGCCTATACGTCAGTTTCCGTAAACAAAATGGTCCCTAAAGAAAATAATAAAAAAAAAACGTTTACAAAATCACACTTCCGGTCTCCAGTCGAGACTAATACGTATATAACATACACTAAAATTATGGCAACTTTGACAATAAATAAGAAATATTCACATTGAAAAAAGGTAATTGATAGAATTTTCAAACATAATGAAGGACAGCACAAAAGTAATTCAAAGTGTAAAGTGGCTGGGATCGTAGAAAATAAGTATACAAGGCAACAAGTGCAGACTTTATGGTTTACTACATCTAGAGTTGTTTGTTACTAAATAAAAGCCAATTTTGCCCATTTTTATACAAGCTTGGCTCAAATCACGAGTTAATTTATTGTTAGTAGTTACAATTTATCAGAAACGCTAGACGCTCCGTCCCATCTTTGCAAACACTAGCTTAAAAAATAAAAAATACAATTTGCATCGGCATTAGGTTATATTAGTAACGGATCGGAGCAGCTTGCGTTTTACAAAAAAATTTCAAAAATCCGCCATTATATGACTTTGATAGGATTAATCAAGATGGCAGATTTTTGACGGGAATGGTGTCGATTTGTGTTCGTTTAAAGTCGGAAGGGTTCGCGTTTGTCCGTGCGCGAGGCGGGGGTGGTGCGGCGCGAGAGAGGCGTGGAGGGGGCGGCGGGACCATCCGCCGCGTCAGACGGGCGGCGCACCAATCGGGACGCGGCCGTCGTCGTGCCCGGACGCACCGGCGTAGAGCTGCCTGACGGCGTTCTTTGCCTAACATTAAATGGACTAATAAAAAAATATCCTTAAATAAATCATTCACCATGCAACAATACAAGCTACATCAAACAAAAATCCAACGAACTTTTTCAAACGAACAAACTTAAAATAAGAGAAAGGAGGTAAAACCAACTAATCATCAAACTAAACTACGAAATAGTTTTACCTAGAGTGAGTTTGGTTAGAGTCCTTAGCCACCGGAATGCGACTCCTGCCGGGTGTTTGTCCCTCGGTGGAGGCAAACGACCCGCTCCTAAGATGGTTAGCGAAGCGGACAGACAGACAGATTAGACACGGGTGTAGACAAGAAATGTTAGTGTTAGTGCACATGCTGCTGTGCCTAGTTAAATAATAATTTTGATATTTTGAAATAAGCTTCTTGGTATCTCTTAGTTTCTACACTTAAAAGCTTAATATATTAGTTTTATCCTGATAATAGTTACAAGTACCTACAAAAATATAATCTATTGTAAATATCAAAAAGTTTATTTTTTTATATTTTCTAAAATTGACAGTAAAATCTTGTGCTTGAAAGTGAATACAAAATCTATTAAATAGTGCATGTGCAGTAACAATATAGAAAAAGTACAGATAGCAGAAATTTTAAGCAAATACATACGAGTATACATAAAGGTACATATCATTAT
The DNA here is from genome assembly GCA_018249835.1 of Heliconius besckei. Classification (NCBI taxonomy): domain Eukaryota; kingdom Metazoa; phylum Arthropoda; class Insecta; order Lepidoptera; family Nymphalidae; genus Heliconius; species Heliconius besckei. The sequence goes on along the minus strand of DWNA01000631.1, from coordinate 16,097 downwards.
AAAAATAAGACACACATCAAAAGTCAAACAACAATGTTAATAATCGTATTTTTTAATAAACATTTATTATTTAATATAATAAATGCACAATTGCAAAATGTTGCCAGCCATATATATATTTGTTATTTTATTAAAAAAAAGCATAGTATAAATACGACGTTTTAAACGTTAATCGTGAAAGCAAATTTATCAAAATGCCTCAAGCAATGTTAATGAAATTATTATAAATATAATAATAATTAAAAATATGTTTTTGATGAGAGAAAAAAATGTGTGGTGATCGTCAAACACGTGACTAAAGTGACTCGATTTGAATATATCTAAGATAATGTAGCTAAATGGTATGAAGTGATGTCTAGTAGTAAAATCAACGAGCATCTTAAATAATTGGGCCAAACACAAAGCTAGGAGTAACAAGCTTGTACCCTTTGATGTCTCGTTGGGTTGGCTTTGAAGCTTCTCCGCTCGATTCGCTTATATTACTCTCATATTCATTGTCACTCGTCATTCCCGAAATGCTGAACAGAGAGGAATCGTCTTCTGGACTTCTTTGGTCAGATTTAGGATCATTGGAAATAGGACTAGGATCTTGAGAAGTTTCTCTTGAACGGGATTTTCTAGACGACTTATTTCGTCGCTCAATAGAGGGCGTCCTTTGCGACCGGTTCCCAGTGTATACGGGTATTTTTGTAGAACCCTGTATTTGGAATGCAGGATGAGTATGGGATAAGGATTTGGGATGTTCAGACGCCATTGAGGATGGCTGAGAATGTGTTGAACTGTTCGTTCGTATCCAATTTGCAATGCATGTGGAAAGGAAAAAATAATTACTTATTTAATAATCATCCAATATTGTATATATATTCATAAATATAATTTGTTAGTAAACAAAATGTTTTTTTAGCTGTGTCTTAGTTAGCATAGGTGCATGCTCCAATTCATTAACTATATTTTTAAGTAATTTCCACAATTTTTATATCCACAACCAAAAGAAACCGCCACCAATATAACAGACGCAAAAATAGACCAACTCGGACAAAGCAAATCTTGAAAAATATTGAGACGGGTGCACAGTTCTCAAAGACGTCACTACGTAGCTCCAAACTTGGACCCCTAAAGCTTAGTGACGTGCTTCCAAATGTTTTTTAATCTGTGATCGCAATTTGTTCTTCCAAATTTTAAGTCTACATATAAAATTTATCATAACTTAAAACCAATTTATCATCTAAAACAGAGTGCGACCACAAGGCCACTATTTTAAACAACACGAGCATATGTCAAATCCTCAATCGTCTGTACCTTACTAACGCCGGCACCGGGGACAGTGTGGGTATACTGGACGTGCGGTACATCCCTCCGCTATACCTGCCCATGCCCAGTGAAACTTTTTATATTATCGTGTATTTATAATTATTGACTTATATTCTATATGTGTAAATAAACACACGCCAAATTAAAACTGAGACGTAGAACATAGACTGTATGTTGCTGTCGTCGTAACGTCGCGTGGTAGAAAAGATTATACGTACGGGTATTATCATGTAACTTAATCTTAATTGGATATAGATATAATCACAGTATTTCAAATGACGATTCTGGAGGGGTGGGGGGGTTGGGGGGATACATTTCTACCGTCTTTATTTCTTCACGTACCTTCCACTCGCTGGTGTCAGGAGTCCGGTAGGTGTTCTTGGTCGAGAGCCTCCATTGGGTGTGGTCACTCCTAACTTACTGGCATTGGCGGCTGCCCGAGCTATTGAAGTGCGAGTGTTCGTCACTTTACGCATTGGTATACGTGATGGTGTGAGGACATCATCTGGACAAAAATGTATTGACGGTGAAGATGTATACAAATAAATATGGGAAAAATTCTAAATATATGAATTAAAAAATCATCTACCTGTACTGTCCAAAGACAAATTGGATCCATGTCTAGAAGGTGGTTTCGAACCTGCTCTTGACCCTGGCCGAGAACCTGGTCGAGATCCACCAGGAGTTAATGTTGATCTGAAATATATATTGACGTACTTATAAGTAATGCCTATTTCATTATTTACATACTTAATTATATTTATTTCGTTTGTTTCAGATTTCAAATTTATTTTAAGCCCACCTCGGTACACTTGGCTTCCTATATCTTTGACCAAGACCACTTGCAGCTTCGTTGTCACTAAGCGAATCAGGTGTTCCAGCACTTAGTGATGATCTCGATGCTCGACCTGCGGCTCCTCCCGCAGACATCGGCACTGAGCGAACAGTACGCTCTCTTACCTAGTCGTAAAATATGTAATTATTTTTTGATAATAAGTTATCATATTCACACTAAAATTATTAAAACTCAATAAAACATTAGCATTATAACGATTTATTTATATAATTCAGATGACTCCTTTTATTATTGAGAAAAACGTCAAATTAAATCTTAGCAAATATGTGTGGTATGTGCATGCTAACTAAATGGACTTGACAGTTGTTACTATATATAACGACGAACGTATATTTCTAAAACACTGACTTACAAAAAGACAAACAAAAACTCAATGGCTGCTATCAACTTTTACCAAAGGTGCAATCAACTGCAAAACTCTCACATAGCCTATAAATTACCCAGTGATATCCAGGAGACGGCTGGTATCCGTGGTGATGTGTATAGTGATGGGCGCCGGGCGTCGTCGAGCCTTGTGATCTTGAATGGCCGTATATGAAAGCTTGCTTAGTTCCATGTGTCGAACCCACGTGTAGCGGATACGAACATGGAAGTTCTTCTCGTTGCCTGAGAGCCTCAAATATAGGCCTTAGTTGCTCCATAAACTCCTCCGCTAAACGTATCAATATAAAACCGGAAGCCTTGCATTAAGGAGGGAAGGAACATCCATTACAAACAAAACGCTTTCATAGTGCCAATCTTTTTGCCGAAACGCGATTTACTAGACGAGGTTACGATTAGTCCACACGCTTAGTCGACGGACCGCGAATCTTTACGTTGCAGGTATGAAGGGATATAGCAGGAAGGAAGAACAAAATACATTACCATAAAATCCAAATGCGTTGACGTGCCACCTCTCCAATGCAGTGGATCCAATGAAAGGTAAAACTAGCAAACAACACCGAACACTACACGAGCTGGTGCTTCAATTCTTAGCTTTGAGCACACTAATGCAATACGATAACGCTACGAGCTCAGAACATGCTGCAATCACGACAATGCCTCTTGCAAATGGATCGTACAATCCATGTACAAGGTGCAACAAAAAAAGCGAAAAAAAAAAACATCCCAAACCGAATTGCTCCCTTTATTAACTACTGTGCGCGTAATGTTGTACATGTGCGATATTAAAACTATATCTAACCTGTAGGAAGGTTTTAAATAATAAAAATGATGTAGCTTTTTTAGCCACTTACCTTGGTAATGGGTCCGGTGGATGGAGGTGTATTTGTATTAGAGCGAGGCGTACGCGGTCTGAATGCAGCCATGCTCTGCGACACTCCATCGGCCAGAATAAATTGCTCTCGCAGTTCGATGTTGGTTCGACCCTTGGCTGCATGCGGGCGGCGTCCGGTGTGCGGGTATCGTTATAGGATAGGGTTGGAATGGGTAAAAGAAACCGTTTGGTAACAGGATGGATAAAAATAAACACCGAAAGTGTTAAAAAAAACGGGAGCGTGCAAAGGTAGTGAGGAAAAGAAAAAAAAACAACAAAGAAAATCAGAACATGTCAAACAAAAACAAAACGAACATAACGTTTTAATAATCAAATCAAATTCAAATGTAAGTGTGCAGTTAGGATAGGATTTGTAAAATACAATTAGATTATTCTTTCACCAAAATATATGCATAATATAAATCAAGAGCTAGTCTTATTTCACTCACGATTAAAAGAAAAAAATGCAATAAAAATCATTTTGTGAATATTATAATACATTTATATCTTTATTTATATTTATTGCATAAAATATTATTTACAACACATTTAAAATGAATGTGTTCTTGCGCTTGATTTATATGTAAACTTGCTAAAAAGTGAATATAAATACCGTATGCAAATAAATTGTAAAACATGCAAGAGTTAATAAATTGAAAGCAAAATAATCTTTACCTTTTCTATTTTCTCCACTATAAACACAATAGACTATAGCATAATTATTTACAGCTTATATTAATAAGTTTATAAATTACATATAAATTAAAAAATATTTTTAAAAGCATTCGATATTTAACCCATTAAAAAATATAGCAAAACAATTACATTAAAATCGCCAAAATTAACTAAAATAGCATAGCCACACCAAATAATACTGATCTGCAATGGAGATATTTTTGATAAGTCATTTCTAACTTTGTAAATGTAATTACAATTATATTGTATAAAGTCTAAACTCTATTGCAGCTCATGTATTTTCTTACCGAGCGGACAACAAGCCTCATGCTGTTCCGGTTTGCTCGGGTCAGGCAGCGGTAGCACTAACGATACTAGTTATTTAAAGGTTTCATAGGGATCAAACGTAATAAAAAAATATAAAAAATGGGGGATAGGACAATCGGATTGGGTAAAGCGAATACGAATTAGTAAATTAGTAGCAACATCAATTATTGTGGACCTAAATTTCGCTTACTTTAGCCTTAGGTATGCTGAATCTAGCTAAAGTTATTAAAAAATAAGAAAAACCGTGTAGACCGAAGGTAGCATGAATTAAAATATTTTGTAAATTAATTGAAAAATATGAAATTATAAATCTAATTATTTTAAAAAAATATTGCTATATATTTGAAACAGAATAATAAAATTATTTTATTAAAATAAGGTTCGCGTTTGCTGGCAACATTATTACTGCGCATGTCAAACTCGTCGCGTCAATTAGCGTCGGTACTCGGTGTCGCGGACCGCGGTTAGACAACAATGGAATCCGGTCGATCGCTGTGAGCATGGTATTTTATGTGAAAACTTTTAAACATACAGTGTTTTAACAATGACCGGGACAATAATTGAAAACTTAAGCGGGAGGAAGCTTGCCGTGTTAGTGACGTTCCTTTTGCTGTGTCAATTAACATGTTTTTTGATCGGTGGACTGGTTGCGCCCATGCCCGCAAACGCACAAAATATTCTCGGGACTGTGTGTAAGGATATGTCTATAATGAAAAATGATACAACTAAATGGTATTACAACCGTGGAGAAGGACAATGTAAGACCGTTGACCTTGGATTGACTCATTACGACCTGTCCGAACGTGATATAGTATTTGCTTTTCAAATGCCCATGCCTCGCGAAGGCGAAACGTTTGACTATTCTAGATGGCAGCAAAATTTAATAGGCGTCTTGCAAATAGATATACGTTATCATTCTCAAATGGAAGTGAAGCCTCGTAGTACAGTCACAATCGACGCACGCTTGGCGTACCGGAACAAAGAGGACCCGGACGACGGGTGGAAGTTGTATACGCAATCTATAGAAAAAAGGCATTTAGACTGCGACATAGATCACAAAAAGGAAGAGTATTTGTATAATTGCTCTCTAATCCCTTTGTTTGAACTTGGTTCATTGTATCATGACTACTATCTATTGAATATAAGGTTACCGGTAGATACTCCCGATATGAATGTACATATTGGTCACATACAAGACATGTGGGTGACTGTTATTAATCAAAATGGAGGTTTCACAAAAGTTTGGCTCTCATTGAAAACTGTATTCTTTCCATGTATTATTGCAATACTAGTTTGGTTCTGGCGCAGAATTCACATGTTGGAAAGGAAACCTGTGTTACTGGAAAAGATGTTATTAAGCTTGGGTATTGCTTTGTGCTTTTTAAATGCACCAATTGAATATCTTTCATTGCAATTTGATTTGCCATTTATGCTACTCTTAGGAGACATAAGACAGGGAGTTTTCTATGCTATGTTATTCTCATTTTGGCTTATATTCGCTGGAGAACATATGTTAATACAGGACACTTCAGCTCAAAGTTCATTGAAACAATACTGGCGTCATTTAAGTGCTGTAGCAATGGGATGCACGTCGCTTTTCATATTTGATATGTGCGAAAGGGGAGTTCAGTTACGCAACCCATTTTACTCAATCTGGGTTACAGACATAGGAACAAATTTGGCTTTGACATTTATAATACTGGCTGGAATATCTACAGGAGTGTACTTTTTGTTCTTATGTTACATGGTGTGGCAAGTATTCATAAATATATCACAAAAACGTCAGAGTCTACCCACAATGTGCTCAGTGCGTCGCTTGCATTATGAAGGAATTATATACCGTTTCAAGTTTTTGATGTTAGCAACACTATTGTGTGCTGCTCTTACTGTCATAGGATTTATCTTGGGGCAAGTCGCTGAAGGCCAATGGAAATGGGATGATACTATTGAACTGGAATATACTTCTGCATTTTTCACTGGAGTTTATGGAATGTGGAATATTTATATATTTTCCCTACTCGTGCTTTATGCTCCCAGCCATAAACGCTGGCCAGTCAATGAAAACACTTCTGACACCCAAAATCTGAGTGAGGAAATAGAATTCAGCCGAATGCCAAATGAAAGGAGTGAAATATCATCTTTGACTTCCTTCATCAGGAAGACAACAGTTGACTAAACATTAAAATTTCTTTAAATATTAGTCATATAATTTACAATTTATTATAGAATGAGAAATTTCGACATTTTAGCTTTAAGATTTCAATTAATAGTATCAACTTTGTACTCGAAATATTAGTGAGGAAGTGTATTCCGTTTAAGGTAACCTTATCTAATGCTTGTAGTGTAGGTTTGACCTCGTTTAGGATTTTCACAAATGTCCATGTTAGTTGTAGAATAGAATAGTTGTATGTTTAAAGTTTAAATGTTCAATGTATTGTAGGCCCAAATTTGTATGAGTCATTGTTCGCTTTAAAGTTACTCAAGTAAAACGAAGGACGGATTTTTTCTCTGTAGTACTCTAGTAGTAGAAGAAAAATGCGGCGTTGAGTTCCGTAATTTAACACGCAATATCATGCAAAATTGGGCGGAAAGTGGGTGATGGAGCGTCTTAACACTAGATTCCCTTTGTCTACCTTGCTAAAAAATTATATTTAAAAAAGATTGAGGTAAAATTGTATTAAAAGCCCAAGTATGAGTCATTGTTAGCTTTAAGGCGGCTCAGGTATATTTGGGCTTGGGCGAGACAATCGACCTTGACGTTTAAGTGCTATAATAATGCATTTGGATCTTGCCACTACTTATTTTTCTCTGTGATAGGCATTTTAAAAACTTATTTATTTTTCTATTAGTAGTTTTGTACTTTTTTACTATGTTGCCAGCATTTCGTATTAACTTTTGTATTGTAATAACGTGATTTTGAATAAATTATAGAAATTAAATTGTTATTTTGTTATTTAAACACTCAACACACAAAACATATTATAAATTGGGGGCCCGTCAACACCTTTTTGTTATTGTTCATTATATATGCCCGAGTTATGGGGTTAACACATTAGATACGGTAACGTTTTTGATTGACACTTTGAATATAAAATATAAATAGAACTTTCATACTAAAATATTTCAGTAGAAAGTCATGAACTTTGCTGTAAATGATTTTTTTTATTTACCACAAAGTCCATAAATATGATAAAAAAATATAGCCTTTCTGTAAAATATAAAATGAATAATACTTTTTTTTTAATAAAACTGATAAAAACTGAATATAGCAAGATTTGAACCTGTTCTTTCCAAGGAAAAGTAAAATTTAGAATAAAATTTTAAAAGCTTTAAAAATATAAAATGAATAAACAAATCAAAATTAATTTTCTCCATAGTTTTTACAAGGCTTTATTTTTCAAATTAAAAATAGTATTTTATATTTATTGATATTGAAAAGGACACACTCAAAAAATATATATGAAAAGAAGTATGTACTCTTCAAAATAATCATTAATCTTTGGTACAAATTGAATTCTGGGGTAACAATAAAAGTATGAGTAATAAATAAAAAGTAACCCAAAAATCCAGAATGAAATGAAAACAGCTTAACCACAAATTTACATGTAATATATGTTTTTTAAATAATATTCTTTATCTATGTATTTTTATATTGTTACATATTTAAAATACATCAACAATTAAAAATAATGGTTAGGCTGCCTTGATAATCTTCATACTAATCAGTTTATTGAAGTTTCTTACAATAATTTGTTGGTACTCAAATTGCCTACACAAAATATTAATTGGAACTAAACTACTACGACTTCAAATTGCCAAACTAAATTATTTTCTTATAGATTTTAATTGCAATTATCTTTACAAGAATTTCTTCTACACAAAGATCAATAAATATTGTAACATAATTTTGATATAAATACCAAGAATAATAGGATTTTTTTATTATATCACATAAAAAAAACAGTTGTCAAACAAAATAAAAAATCATTAAAATTTACTTTTTGCAGACAATTTAAGTACCATTAATAAATTATATATAATTATTGAGTAAATTAGTGCTTTGTGTTTTCTAACTTTACAGCTGTAAAACCGTGACTCATTGTAGTATATTGAAATGATAGTGAATAGTGTAATATGACCTTATATTTACTTAAATATGGGTGATAGATGACAGTAGAAATATGATAGAGAATATACAATACTTATAAATTTAATAATTAATATTTAGGGTTAAAGGTCTTGATAGCATTTTATTTGGAAAGTGTTTTTTGTATTTGGAGATAATTTAAAGAAAGAATTGCTAGTAGTGTATAGGCCAGTACTATAAAAATGTTATAAACTAATGAACTTCACTTTTTTTTAACTATAAGAAATTATATTTATAAGAAATAAATATATGTTCATTGCAAGAAATGACCCACGACCTTGAGTTTTTGCATGATATAAATAGAATTTATTAATTTTCAGAAAAGCTCATATTAAGAGTTATTTATCGTAAATAAAATGTACAATATTTTATTTTTTAAATATAAAAGTGTTTTTTTGTTTGTATGTATGTCTGCATGTGTATCTGTTGAATAATATAATTACCATGTTATGTTTATATGTAATCTATCAAAATTACTTTTTTATAAAAAGAAATATTTTATGTGTGTTTCGCAGATAATAGTAATAAAACAAACATACCTCGACACGGATCGTTTTTAACCAGAAACTCGTCCAAGGCGACCCACCCGCCGCCCACGCGCACCATCACGGTGGAGCGGAGGATGCGAACGAGACGCAGCTTTTGTGAATCACCGAACTGGAGAAACAAGAGAAAATTAGTGAAAATGTAGAGGGAATGGTAAAAAGAACAAAAATGTATTATAATATTGAGTGAAAGTTATATAAAAAATAATGTCAACTCACTCTGTATTTTCCTTCTCCCACTTGGAACACCCTGAACTTCTGTCTGCAGGTGCACAGCATTACGAGGCGTTTGACCTCGTCGTGTATTTTGTCAGCGTCGGTGGGCGGGCCGCGTCTTTCGACCTAGGATGAAAAGTTGTTTTTATTAAGATTTACACTTTAAACTTGTTAAAAATAGGAACGTATAGCTTATTGGTCAGCGCGCTTCAATGGATTTCTAGACGCACGGGTTACGTACGTACGTTTTTTATTAGTTTACAGCGAGTGGAATCTAATCTCTAAATATTTAAAATCTAAACTTAATACTTACCCAATCAGGTCTTAAAGCAGCGATGAATTCCTCCCAGTCTATAAGACCGCTACCGTTTCTATCGAATAGATCCGCTACGGCACCCATTTCTAGGCGAGACGTATCGAATTCTGGGGAAAATGCTGAATTAAAGTACTTACTTAAAGATAGAGAGGAAAACGAATGTTAAGACACTCCGTTCCAGTTTTCCCTTTCAAATTTAGAGACATGTCGTGTTGAGAGGCGGATCTCAACGTCGTTATTTATGTTACTTACTAAAGTGAAAATATGAAAATAACTCATTCCCTCAAGTGGGAATCGAACCCACAATCGTCTCGTTTACAGTCACACACTGTCCCCAAAGGTCAGGTCTATTTTTACACAAATATAGAAGAAACAACTTTGTTTTTAAACGTACTAATAAGTATTAAATGACGGTTATTAAATGTTTTATAAGTTTTATTGCAGAGGGAATTTATTAATAAGAACCATTGCGTATTTAGTGGCGGAACTCTACCCCTCCATTTGCCTTGTTACCAAGCTTGGACATACAAATATTTTGTATATTATTTTGGTTGACAAAAATTAAATAAAAATATCATAAAAGCTAAAAATCAAACTGATTACAATATTAAGTAAAGATACTTTAACTTACTGGTATTAGTAATTCCATCAATAAATTCGTTCCGTGGTATAAGGCCGTTGTTGTCCTTGTCCATCTTGCGGAAGAGATCCGTCAGACGAGACTTCTTGTGGTTCATGAACTTGAGGAACTGGAGGTAAAATTAATATATTACAATACATATTATCCTATTAATTTTAAAATTGTGAAAATTTTTGAGGATGGATGTTTGTTCCACTTTCCCGCAAAAACCACTGAACTTTACAATAATATATGTCCACGCATCATAAAAACATATAGGCCGCATGTAGGTTGCTAATAATGATCATATTATATAAAATTTTTACTCATTGTTGGTAATGTAATACCTACTCTTTTTGAGTATAATATTAAATTAAATAATAGGTATAAAATTACGCAGAAATGGTTCCATTCTAATAAAGTAAGACAAATTGAAGGAGAAATCCAATTACTTAAATGTTAATAATATCTTTACTTTCCGCTCATTTTAAAAGAGTTGCAACTTTTTAGTTCATGAACAGATTGAAATAAAACATATTAAGAGAAGTTTGCTAAAATGCAATAGTAAAAATTGCATTTAAATCGGATTTGCCGTTTTAATTATTTTTTTTATATGTACCCTCTTTCTCCAATCGTCCCAGCTGAAGTTGGACACCCTTTGCAGCTCGCGGAGGTGCGCCAGGCGCTCGTGCAGCCGCCTCTGGCGCTCCCACGCCAGCAGCCACACCGTGCGCCACTTGTCCCACAGCTGCTTTACACGTGGCGACCTGAACTCGGGCTCTGCGCCTTTGCTGTTTGAGAAATCACAATTATGTTATAATTTCTTATTTATTTAAACTAAATACGTAAATAAATATACATAATTTTTTTTTAGATGGATATAATACAATATGTATTTTGGTATTCTTAGTTATTAAAGCTAAAATAATATCTAAATAATTTTACTTTCTTTTGCTTAGGTTGGCAATCTTTACATGGTCAGAACTAAATTAAATTATGCCTTTTTCCTATAAAAATTTGTAAATTGTTTTTAAACAAGTGAAATGATTAAAATTAATCTACAATTAAGTAATGAAGATTGATTTATTATGAATATCGAATTACTATAAAAATGTTTTGTAAATAACGGTTTAATATAAAAAATAAAGATGACCTAAAATAGCAAGCGTAAGACATGCATGTACAAAACAAATCACTATTAAAGCTTAAATACAAATATTTAAATGTCAAACCAACATTTAACATACAGCAAAACCAAAAAACATAGCATATACTTATTCTAATAAAAATTTAAAATTGGTAGACGATTAAGTATATATAAAGGAAAAGTCATAATATTGTTTTTTTTTGCACATCTACACATATTATTCTCCCCCATGACTTAAGTTGGTTGGTAGAAAATGCTTTTTAGCGTTAACCCCGCTTACTGTACATTGTTTTTTATATAATAAATTTTGTGCAATAATTACAAAAATACAATTTATATCTCATTTAAAAATATTGTTTTGTAAAAAATTATTATCTATCCTAACTACAATAATTTTATCTATCTTCGTTGTAATTTACCTTTATATGCTGTCTGTAAAAACATTATTTTATCTATCCTAACTGTCAACTTACCTTCCTTTGGGCGGGAACCGTGGTCCGTAATGCGGGAGGCGGTCGGGCGAGTCGCGGCCGGGACTGACGCGACTAGAGCACACAGTTACATGAGAGTTTTAGATTCACACCCACAAACCTTATTTGTGCCCGTTGTTAGTCGTTTAGTGGAGTGTTCTTATTTGTGCCCATTGTTAGTCGTTTTGTGGAGCTTATTTAGTTCTTTAGTTTGCAGAGATATAGTGTGATTAATTATAAAAAACCTCTTAACTCTAATAACCCACCTTATATGTGTCTGGTTAGTAGTATAGTGGTGCGTTTTAGTTTATCGAAAATTTTGAATTATAGTGACTTTATTATTATGAAACATGTACATTTTATGAAATTTCTTAATATATTATTTACCAAGGACACTTAAGTGCGGTGGGACTTAAGAGGGACAGTTTTAGGATAGACTTTAGGAAAAGACAAGGATGCAATTTTAAGATCAATAGTTAAAAGATATTAAGTCCACGCCAGGTACTCCTTGTGCCATATTAGTTAACATAAACATAAAAATAACGATACAAACCTATTCAATTTGCAACGATAATTAAATGATGACAGTGAGTGTTAGTCGAGAGAGTTTTTTATGTAAGCAAAAGTTCTAGCTATAGAATTTTATTTAAAAGTTAAGTAATTATTTAATACCCACTAATAGAAAACAATTAAAAATATATATCAAAATATGCGACACACGAATAGGTCCAGAACAATATTGGTCATAAAATTCATCGGACAACATTTAAACTAAATTAAGAATACTCCCATGCAAAATCAATCAATCAATATGCAATTATTACTAATAAATAATATATATATATAACCCAAAAACTACTTTTACACATTTGAATACTATATATTCTGTAGTTTGTAGAAAATATATCAAATCGACAAAAAAATTAAACACTTTCTATTCATATAAATTTATACGATATTTTATTATTTTAATATCATATAAGTTCGAGTTTTAGTCGGTTTAGCTGCTACATTTTTTAACAATAAAATGAAATAATTTTTAAATATCAATATATTTTCCACAGACTATAAAACGAAAACTTATAACAAACAAACAACAAAAAAAAAACAAAAAACGCAATCCTAGTACAAAAAGCCGCCAAACCTTCCTCTCCTACGACTGTGTATCCTGGACCTGCCGCGGGACGAGACAGAGACAGAAAGCCACATTTACATATGTTAGAGCGAGACAAAGCTAGTTTTGTTTTATGCGCTCAGAGAATTATTGAAATATCATTTAATAATAAAAAAATATTTAGTTATTTGTTTATCATATTATGCAAGATTTTTTTCACTAATTCTCTGAACACAACAAAATATTAACATGAAAAGCGCTGAATTTCATGGTATTAAAATATTCAGTAGGTACTATTAACAGAATATTGTGAGTCTATAGTTTTGACCTTTTGATTGATATTAAAAAGAATAGACTCTTGAAATGTTTGAAATAATTACAAGATTGATCAAAAGAAAATAAAAAGACAAAAAGAAAAAGTTTATTAAAAACAACAAAAATGATGGTAAATTAAAAGTTAAATGAACGAATGTAAAAATAAATAAAAAAAACAAACCTGTAACGTCTACTGCCGTAATAATCAGGAGAGACCGATCTCTCTCTATGAAGGTCGTGCTGAGAGCCGCGACTGTACATGCAATGGCAGAATGGCGGTGATATAACAAAACAATATGATATTATTGTGATGTTGACCATGTTTAAAAATAATCATTAAAATATTAAAACTATACGTTGATATAAAACATATAAAAATCTTCCGTTGAGCCGGTGAACAGTATCTAAGAGCGCGAGTTTCGTTATCTTAAAATTTATTATGTTTTCTAAAATATCTTTCGTTCTTTAGTATTTAAAAACACTTAAGAAATGTAAAAAATTTTGAAAACTAGTGTCTTGCATATATATAACCAAAATTAAATATGTTGTAATCTTATTTTTTATCTATATTTTTATATTAAGATATTAATTTAACTTTTTACAAAGGATAAAACTTATATTTTTTTTAATAGATTTTCGATTTTAAATATCAACATCTCAATAAAAAAGCGTGATTTTACACATAATTGTGACAAACACATAATAAAATGGCTGAAAGTTGGTGAATGTAAATGAGAACAACACAATGTGAATGAGAACAGAACTAAAATCAAACAAAATGATACAAAAATTTGATACGAAAATAGATTTTAAAGAAATTTGAAAATGAACGAAAATTTAGTTTCTACTGATATGCATACAATAAAATTATACATATAAAATACCTTGGTGTTCCCTTTGTAGCGGTTTTGGCTGAAATCTTACGGGGCGTAGTTTCACGGCCTTGACTTTGACTCTTGACCTGCGATGAAATATGGCTTAGAATATGAGAAACATTAACTTAATTAAGTACCAATTAGGTAAATAAAAATAGTATGAAAAAAAAACATACCCTACGAAAGAAACCTAAGAATGGACTTAACAAGAAGAACTATATGAATAAAGCCGTTACACAATTTCTAATGATAATTGTCGGAAATAGGCGATTAATACTTAAATAATAGTATATTTGAATAAAGAATATTTTGAATTGAATAGAAATATTTTATAGCTAATCATAAAATATCTACACTTTCGCCGTCGTCGTGTTAACAATATATTTTAGGAAAGGAAATAAAAAAAATAAACATTAATTAAAAATAAAAAAGAACTTTCGAATTCACTTGCCTGATATGCTTTACAAACTCGGTCGACCTCGTTCTGCCTTTTCTGTGTGTGCTCCATCAGGTCTTTGTGATCTTCTATGAGACCTTCTAGAAGTTCTATAGATTCTGGTAGAGGCTCTGCTTCTAAGGCTAAAAGAATATTTTAAGAATATTATTAGAATTAGTAAAATACTAATTACTAACAGAAAGATTGCTTGAAAGAAAAAAAATACAACTTCAACAAAAAAATACTAATAAACAAATACATTTCAATTCACTAATACAAATTTCAATTTACACAGACAAATATGAATGAGCAAAGACACTAAATGTTATTAGTGTTAATTAAAGTCCAAAACAAAAAAATATAATTAAAAAAATACAAAATTTGTCCTCTTTGAAGCTAGTAAAAAATAAAGAAATAATATAGTCTAATAATAAAACAATACATACTTATCAAAGTAGTTTCTAGTCCAGACAGCCATTGTAGAAGTTCTTCCAGCACTAGATCTAGGTCTTTGAGGCTTTGGAGGTGAGCTTCCAACTTGCTGCCTCTTTGCATTGCCCATTGCCATACCTGTTTTAGAATAATTTATAAATATTTGTGAATTTATATATGTAAGTAGTACTGAAGTATACTGTATTTTTTATGTATTCAATTTATTATATACATAATTATATATTTATCCAAAGAATTAGAAAATTTAACATCTTAATATAAAGTTAGGAATTATTAACGACTAACGTAATAATAAAAATATATTACATCAGCCAAAAATTCATTATCGAGTTTTTTCTTTTTAGGTTATAACTTTTGTTTTACAATTTGTTAATAGCATTTTATGAATTTAATACCAATAAATTATTTTATTTATAAAATTCATATTTGACCTGCCCAGCTGAAACTTTGCTGAAAATCCGAATTACAGGCAACACTGACACTATTAGCTTTCTCGGTTTATTTGGATTCATTTTACTTATACATTATAAAAAAATCTAAATACGCAAATAATTTCAGCACATTATGTAAGACTAGAAAATATTAAATGATCGAAAAAAATTATGCCAAAACAGTATTATCTTTTAGTCAGATAACAATTAAAGATAATTCTGTCAAATTTAAGACACTTATCGAAGAGTATTTTCTAATCAATTATATTATCTAAATGTATCAAATCTCAAGGAGATTCGAATAGCACAAGATTAAATCGGAATTATTGTTAAATGTTCTGATATTTTTATTTGTGGTAGTTATAGGGGCATTAAGCTTATGAGTCATACCATGAAGCTCTTCGAGCGCATGATCGACCTCAGGCTCCACCGAGAGTGTACTGTCTCTGAGTCTCAATATGAATTTCAGCCAGGATCGGGCACCATGGACGCCATTTTCGCCCTCAGAACTTTGATAGAGGCATACAGGGAAAAAAGGAGAGCTCTGCACGTGGCCTTTTTAGATCTGCAGAAGGCCTTTGACTGTGTG
>DWNA01000630.1:0-20654 GCA_018249835.1 Heliconius besckei | reverse complement strand
TTGGGAACGAACCTACAACTTGTCGCGGTAATAGTCGTGCCTCTGCGCCACGACTGGGTCTAAGGCCATAATTTTTTTTATAAATAATTGCATACTATATCGATAGATTTTAGTAAAATTGAAGTATTAGGTAATAAATTTACTTGCAGCTGACGATATACTTTATCATTTGCAATATTTTTTATCGGTAATGTTTTCGTAAAAATAACACATCAATCAATCAAACTCTAGTAATGAAATCGAAACACGTTTAATTTGATATAATTCTAAATAAATGATAAACGAATGGCCAAAGTAAATGTTGCTATGCATTTAGCCCGTATTCATAAACCGCTCTCGATTTTGAGATCCATCTTGAGATGCCGTTTTCATTCATAAATTATAAATTTTAAACATAAAAACGGCATCTCAAGATCGATCTCAAAGTTGGGAGCCATTCATAAATACGTGCCTTTAGCGCTTTGACCATAATAGGAGCAGATGCACCATCCAATCCAAAATATTCAAGAACAAAATCAAAAAAAATAAAAAAAATCTCCCTAACAAATATAGGATGATTTTCACGTAATTTTACGTCTGTATGTCCCCAAAAGAAATGTCCCTTAAAAACCAAAGCTGTATTATTAGCAAAGCAGTACGTCCGCAGTCGCGACAGCCGCATACCTTAGACATATACATCGCAGCGTTCAGTATTGCGTTCGTTTTCCCACCTTTTCTTATCTTACTGCATTCCTACGAATATATGAGTATATTTTTATTTTGGCTTCATGCTGTATCCCGCATATAGCACCAGGATAGACAGACGGAACTTAGTGTTAAGACACTCTATTCTCCGCTTTTCACAATTTTTTGAGATACTGCTTGGCGGAATTCAACGCGGTGCTATTGTCTTGCCAGAGCGCAGAAAAAAACAATTTAAAAATAACGCCCCAAATGGGGATTGAACCCACTACCATTGCGATTACTGCGCACCACTGTATCACGATTTTGATAATTTTGATAATTTTTTTGTATTTTCTAACAAGGCCGTAATTAGCTGATTATACGAAGCCATTTAAATTGCCAATCAATTTACTCATCTTTTAATATTATAGTATTTGACAGATAACTTATAAGCCCATAAATTTATTTAGCATATAAATTTTTTAATTTTTGTTTTATTTATAGTTTAAATACTTTATTTAAATTAAATTATTATAATAATGTGCAATCAAACACAAACAATACTATAAAAGGATGATAAATATAAAATATATAAATATAAATTAAAAAGTAAATAATTATAATAAACAGATAAAGTAAAAATAAAAGCTAAAGTTGTAAATAGAAGCTTTTCTAAATCAGTTTTTTTAGGTACATCAACAATCATTCTACAGAACACTTAAAGACAGACACATGTCCAGAATCTAATTCAAATTGATGCCTAAAATAACACAATTTTAAAATTATTTTTCATAATTATCAAAACACAAACTTACCTTCATTGGCATCCTAAGTTTTAAAACTTCGCTGTAATCTTTCAAAACGGCTAAGGGCGCGTGGATCTGAAAATTTTATTTATTTTATTACGTTTCACGTTTTGTACTGCAATTAGCATCAAAGAAAACGCAACGGTTGCAAGTTCGACTCCAACCTGCAATATAGAGGCAATATTTCTGTAAAAAGGTCCAAAAACTCTACAATGATATTCGAGCTTTTCAGCCCCAATAATTGACAGTTACGAAGTGACTCAAGATCTCTCTGCTTATTAACCTGTTTAATAGGGGAGGTAGAATGACATTAACCATATTACACTAACCTATAAATTTTTCGTTTTGTAACTTCACGCGATATACCGCACACAGCAGGGTAGGCAGAGGGAACTTCCCCATTTTCCGCCGGTTTCTGGAGGCATTTAGTTTCCTCGAGACCAGAGCGAAGAAATGACCATCTTACATATTTCATAACCTCTACCTTAAATCTTACTTACTAACCTTAATGAAATGCAGTCCATATAAATTCTCAGGCGCTTCCTTCTCAAGTTGCAAACCCTCGTTTTCCAAGTTCTGCTCAAATATCTCCCTGTACGCGTACGCCTCTGGTGTGGTCGCGTCGTCCTTGCCTGATTCCCATACTAGTACGAAGTCGACTGACCTTACACCGTCATTGAAGGTCAACGATGGGTTATTTAGTATACCGCCCATTACGATTCTGAATATGAAAAAAAAAGATGACAACTTTTCGTATTTTTACAAGTTTATATTAAGAAATCCTTCTGTTCTCGATTATCCATCTATTTAAGAGACAATAAGATGGTAGAGTTTAACGCTGTACTTTATCTTACCCAGCCGAGACAATAAAAATATATGTATTTGTAATATATGGGTATTCTAAGGAACAGGGATGAAATCCATAACCATCTCATGTACCTCTACTTAATAATATACAAATTTACACCTATTATGTATTTTCTTAGAAATAACCGAAAATTAAGTTTTAAGAAATTTAGACATGCGTACACCCAATTAATTAACGAACCACATTCAACCTTATATTTTCATATTATAATTACCACCACACCTGGCCTTAGGGACAAATAAAGCTGACATATCAATAACCCAATGCTAATATTTATAGTAAAGACAATAGAATTTCGAAACAATAGGTAAAACAATAGAAAATAAATATTTATATTAAGAAAGGCATATTTTTAATAAATATATATGATTATAACTTAATACTACTCATATAAAGGTATATTTGTTTAAATTTATATGCTAATGAAAGTACGAAGTTTTATAAGTAATTTGCGTCGGTTTATCCACCCACTTATCTAATCTTAAACAGGATGACATAAGTGGGTATTATGCTTATTGTACCACGATTTAAAGAAATACATTTACATCGTTGTAGTAACAGCATTAATTTCTATTTCTATATTGAAAGATTATGGTATTTGTTTATAAGCTGTTCAATTAATTCTCATCGATGTTAGAATTTGTTTAATTTTTTGTTTCATATAGTCCGATTCCCTCGAGTGGGAACTCGTTGCGACGACCCCTTTCGACCTCTAAAACCTCTTGTAATTATTAAGTGACAATAACTGCATTTGTTTTTAATTTGTATTAAATTAATAAAATAATATACATTTAAGCCACGCAACTCACTACTAATAAACAAAAAGGAACACGAAAATCTACATTTAATAGGTTTCTAATAATTACAACACCAAAGTTCTATTTCCCTCTAAATAAATACTTTTGCGTGGAGTTATTTTTTCAAAAATATTTTTTATATTGTTGATATAAAAAATATTTTAAAATAATAGTAGCTAATAATAATAGCTAAAGATAATTAATTATGAATAATAAGAAGCAACTATAACATAAAATAACAAAATGGTGCTCTTAAAAAAGTGCATATAAGCCAACTTCTATGTGCATAGTGCATAATGTGGAACAAATGTTTTTTATAAGGTCGATATAAAACACGATCTGTGAAAATGTAAAACACGCTTCATAGCCCAAGAACAATCACGAGAGCAATTTTCTTTATACACTATTGCTGTTAATGTGTTAGACGTAATTTTAAAAAAATAAAAGAAATTAAGCGTAGTAATTGATTAAAATAATAATTAAAAAATATATTTAGATCTTTTTATAAGTTTTTTTTTACAGTGAATATTAAAAAATATATAAAAATATAATTTCTAAGTTAGTGACATTGACGCACAGATAAAATAAATAACCGATTATTTACGTAGAGCGGTTATCCAGAGTTTTAGCAGATTTTCAAGAAAAGGTTTGACAGTTACATTTAAAACTTAACTTTAACTAAACTGTTCCTCGAATATAAAAAAATTCTACTAATCATGATCAAATCTCCAATATTTCATACAGAAATAACATAAAATAGCTAGAAATGGTTTTACATATTCATAAACCCTATTTCTCTCCTACTCACGAGCAATGGTTGGCCGTAGGTTTGATATTGTTAACGTTGACATCTTGGACTGGCTCCCCGCATCCACACTCTTCCGCCGGACGAGTGGATGCATCGCTGCCATTGTCCCTGTAAAGTTAGTTGCTACGCTTCTATACTATTGTTACGTTATAATAACAGTGTTAAGACACTCCGTTTTCCACTTTCCGTTTCAATTTCGACACACTGCTTCTTGAGCGACGGAACTGCTGAAGCATGGCTGCTTTGTTTTATTAGAGCGGAGAAATGATAATAAACCATTTCATCGAACGGGCATTGCCTGTACATTTATAAGATTATTAATATTACAAACTCTCTAAAAGTTAATGACCGATCCTGATGTAGCAAGATGAAAGCAAACTTTTGATGTACTGATTATTGTGATTTTAAAACAAATGATAAATGAATAAGAATAATGTATTTTAATTCTATGATTCATATTATAATAAATAATCTACTATAGATATTATTCTAATATCATTTAAAATTGACACTTAGTTTAAGTATATATGAAGCAGGTATAAAGACAATTTTAGTTTAGTTTTTGCCATTATTTCAAACTAAAGTTAGTCACTATGCTTCTAAATATAAATAAGTTATTTTCTTAGAATAAAAGAAAGAAATATCTCTTTCATATTTCCAGTAAATAATACTTATAAATTATACATAATATCCTATGATAGATAAATAATGTATTCGCCTAGTTGACTTCCTGTCCTTGCATCAATTACGATGTATCGAGTCCATTTGATTCACGTCTGTAAATAGACGCTTAGATAACTTTAAAACAGCAAATACACTCTAATTATCAGAATTATTCTTAATGTAACTTTATAGATATCTTTAAACAAACTTATCCTTTAAATTACTTGACCTATAGCAAATATATACCTAATTAAAATTATTTATCTAAGATACATTGTCCTGTTAAATAAATATAATTGATCATGCCCTATTATTATTATTCTAACAAATTTTGTCGGAAAATTCTAAAAACAAATACAAAAACATATTTAACGTTTAAACTGTATTTTCCACTTCCGCACAAACACATTGTATGTCTTATCCCCTATGGCGTAACCCAACGCCGCTGTTTCTTAATTGCAGTGAAGAAGAAGCGCTATAACCGCTCTACCATATACATTTTTTATTTATTTTTTTAGTTTCACGCTATAAAGATATATAGATATCAACCTACTATAAAGAAACTGAATTCTCCATTTTCCGTTTTCCACATAATTTTGGAGGTATTGCATATTAAGTGGCGGAACTCAACGCCACGCTCGACACCTGAGATGAAAATATTTCATTTCCTCGAGTAGGAATCGAATCCACAACCTGTCGCGTTTACAATCACGCGCTTGTGCCCTCGCACTGCGACTGCCCTCTATTCATATATATTTATTAACTTAATTTTCAGAGGAAACGAGAGAATGGGCATCACTTAGCAAACGGATAGACGCAAATCGATGACGCCATCGATTATAGTCCAATGATGTAGACGAGGGTAATGCACTGATATGAAAGAACTAGGTATTTATTGTATGTTCATTTTCTTTACATTTTGAAAGTGTTATTGTTAGAATAAAAATTGAATGGGATTTGAACCTGCGCCTCTTGCGGTCCAAGCTTATTTTTTTTCCTAACTAGAATTTTATTTATGGCACACCCTAATGTACATATAATCGTATATGAAAATCAGGTATAAACGAAACGTGAACCCAAAAATACTTAACAAAACTTATTTCAAAGAAATTACATTTAGATTCTTAAATCAATTCTATAAAACAATGTCTTAAAAAAGGTTTTTTTCACACATTTTTTTTATTTAATAATAATAATGCAATATTTTTTTATTATTAAATTCTCTCTGTCTCTATCTATACATTTCTTATTTACCTGTTAATTTCGATATATTGGAACTATAAACTTGAATAACCTTCAAATTCAATCTATCTTTCAAAAGTTTATAAAAACACGTCTTTTTTTACATTAGTAAGCCTGAATAGAACACGTAAGTCACTATAAAAAAATATTTTTTCCTTCAAATAAACTTTAACCGTAGAATTAACTATAGATTATTATTAAATTAAAAATCTCAACAATTAAATACGTAATAGCAGGTATAATTAAAACTTAATAATTATAATATAAATATGCGAGACCATTAAGGCGCAGGGCACACAAGGGTGTGACTGTAACGCGACGGGTGTGGATTCAATCACCACACGAGGAAATGAATTATTATTTATTGATATTTTCATTTATTCGCTCTGGCACCAAGGCAAAAGTCCGGCGTTGAGTGCCGCCACGCGAATTATTCGGCGGAAAGTGGGGAGCAGAGTGTCTTAACACCAGGTTCCTTCTGCCTACTCCGTTGTATGCAGGATACAACGTGAAGTGGATTTGATTAGTTTTTTTTAAACTGTACCGTTAAGGTAACAGGTAGCTGTTATAAAATTATGTATAAAATTAAAAATCTCAACAATTAAATACGTAATAGCAGGTATAATAAGTTTAATAATAGATTTTCCTTATGACCGTTTCCCAGTTTACTGTTTAAACTTTGCATTATTCACATAACCACAAACAATTTAATATGTGAATCACAGATTATTGTATAACCAACAATAAATATGACAGTGCATCAAATTTTTATGATTTTTATTATTTAAATATATTTTTTCTGCTCAAAAAAATTTTTTTTTCGTTAACGTAATTACTGTTTGTTTACCCCAATAAATTTAAAAAAAAACGTTTTTTTTAATAATAGATTAGAGTTTAAAAGCTTGATGCCTTTTATAAAACTCCACAAGGAAAGGCTATTTCGGAATGGATATATTTAATTGCTTAATAAATAATAAAGAAATGCATTGAACTTTCACAGTAATCATTCGTTAAAATAAAAGTCCGCTTAACACATAAAAAAAAAGAACTGTTTATTTATAAACGTCCCTATCACCTCATTAGTTATATATAGTTAAAAAAAAAAGATAGTTTCGCATCAACGAAAGTTTAAAAGTTAAATGAACAGTTAACAAACACACGCGGCACACGACAGAAACACCAATGACATCACACACCCGCATACATAAAGCGTCAGAACAATGAATAGTCGCCGTCTAGGTTTTAGAAACCGACAAAAAATATAATATATCTCTATGCATCTCTGATATTTTAAAGGAAAAACAGTTAAAATTAACGAAAATCACTAATTTACAGTGAAAATTCTGCCCATTTTGTATCTGCTGTTTTATCAGCGGTGGAGCTTAACACTGCACTTTTCTTTTACCAGATAAGAAAAATATATGTATATCAATTTGAATCATAAACAATCCACAGAGTAGGATCGAACCCACAAACATAATTTCCATTTAAGACTATTCCACTGCACTGCAACTGCATCCAACCATTGTGATTCAATTGACAAATATTATTTATGTATTTAATTTTAATATAGTACCAAAAATAACATATAAGGAGCGGGTACATAACGTCATTGGCATCTACACTCACCTATCGGTGTTCATATCCTGTGACAGATTGTCCTGGTACGTACTCAACACAGACATTGCTTGCAAGTCGGCGATCCTCTCTTCCACCGCTTTCTCCTTCTAATCCAAAAACATTCATATCAACCAAAACGAGTCAAAAATTTTACAGTTTACTTGTATAATGTCGATATATGTGGTAGTGTAGGTGGAGATTAGGCTCAACGACCTTGTCACCGTTCTAAATACTAAATACTATAGCAAAAAAACGCAAAGTATTTTAAAGACTAGTAGGCACTTTAACAACTTTAATAAATATGAATAAACGTATCGTTCAAGAGATATTACAAAAACAACAAACACGCATTCTCACGAGTTATATTTACTCGTACAGCATAATACAAAGGGAAGGTAAAAGTAAATATTCGTACTTTAAAATTTTCGCACCTCATACGTTTTCTAAACACTCTATTACCGCCGGCGTCGTATAAAACGTATGATACAACTTCTATGAAACATCTCGCTATCATTTTATTAACATTAAAACGGACTGTATCGTTGGAAAAAACGTAAGAAACTACTGACCTTGCGTTTACGTCGTCTTGGTGGAACTCTGAATCATTTGACTGTTTGTTTAGCATCTATTGCTAACTGCCAAACTTTACGAACATATCTTTTGTGTGTTATATTATATAATAAAATTGATAAGAAATCTTATTGAGAAATTAATCTCGTTTGTGGTGAGAGATGCGATTGAAATGACAACTTTTACTAATGAAATATTTTTTTTTAACATTATAATGAGTAATAGTTACAATGTTGATCCTACTTAGTCATTTGGAATTGTTTGTCGTAGTGTTGGAAGTTATAATTAAGTATGTAAGTCCTTCTATAAATAATTGGGGATATTTAAATGTATTGCATTATGCACAATTATTTTTTCTTTTATTAAAATAAAATTTAAATAATCATATTTTACGGCTCCTATGATTGTTCTCCATATACAATAAATAAATTTTACCAACAAAGTATATACTTTTTTATGATAATATTTGAATAAGATAACACAACCACTATAAACGAAACTGAGTTTACAACTGCTATATGACATGAATAACCATATATTGTGTACTAATTTTGTTAAATGCCGCTAATCACAATTAACTAAAGTCCTTCGAGATTTGTATTTTTAAAAACACAATGAAACCAATTACTTCAATTAACCACACATTATCGGATACTGTTATACTTAACTATTTTAAATATATAATTTTGAAACATTTTTTTTTAATTCACTATTTATGTACTCTACATAATTGGGTGTGCGGAGAGAACATAGTGGCACCGTGTGTTGAATGAAAATCAATCCAAAATTGATCCAAATCCATCAACTCCAAACTGTTACTGCCAAAGCAGGGAAATAAGAATATAGAAGAGCCATTTATGGCTCTGTTTGTTTGTTTGCTTTAGCAAAAAAAAAGATATAATCCTAAAAATTGTAATCTGTTTATGACTATAATCTGTTGTACTTTTGAGTCTTATTAAAAATAAATATTTTTCTCCTAACATTCTAATGGTAATTGCAATAGTAAAGTTAATATTGTTTTTGATTATTATTTTATGTATTTAATGCAATATTAAAATAATTTACATATAGTTAATTTCTATAACATTACACTGTTTATATCATTGTTTTTCTTTTCTTTTTATAAAATCTGTTGGTTTCTTGTTTATTAGTTGTAGCATTATTTTTAAAATAGGACACAAAAGGAACTGACTCTTTTTATTATTTGTTTTGTACAAGTAATTAATATACTAAGATTCTGTTACGTGGAAAATCATTTGACTTTATGAGTCATATAGCTAATTGTATTAAATCCATAAGTAAGCATTCAGATTAACAATGTTGTTAAGGTATTAATTTACACTATTAATTTACACTAATGTATTTTTTTATTAAATAGTTGTACACACAAGTATAGTTTTTGTTATTGCATATGTTTACCTTTCTTCTATTCATTTAGTAGATAATTAAATTAAAAAATATTAGTAAAGAAAAGAAAAATATTACCCAGAAATCAGACCTCAGTAGGTATTTAAAGTAAACATTATAGTATATTTAAAAAAAAGAAATATAAATATTTAAGTACTTGTAAGATTTTATAAAGAAAAACGGAAAATTTAATTTTTCAATAAATAAAAAGGCAACATACCTATATAAAACTTATACACTTACTTCGAAAAATGTTCCATCTCCATCCTGGAATAGCTGTTCGAGCGCAAGTTCATTGCGTTGGGCATCCGATAAAAAGGACTCGGTTTCCGCCGCGTCTGACGGTTTATGATGAAGTTTTACGGTGCCAGCAAATATAGGAGTCGCTATCTTAGGCGTAAAAACATTTTCTTCAGGCCTCTCCAACAAAGGCTTAGGGATATCTTCTTCGAGAGAAGGATCTCCGTCAGACATCACATAAAACTCACTGAACGTTTAAATCACTGTATCACTGAACTATATGTAATGATTTAATAATTATTCCAACTTATCAGCTTTTACTTAAGTTTTGAAACGATTAGTCATGAGCAAGGAAGGTGCCAACTACTATTAAACGTTCAAGGCTTGTTTTTTATGAATATTACCCTTTTTTAACAAATAAAAACTATTTAAATTTTACTTAAATTAAGTACCCACGTATTACGTGATAATAAATTGGAAAAATCAGTCTTTAAGAATAAGCCAATGAAGTGAATGTAGTAATGAGACGACTAGAAAAGCAATCTTGAACGAGCTTATTTTAGCAACTTTGCTCGCTTTGTCAACTTGTCATCTTTCAATACCATATGACAGTTGCCTGATATTTTTTTTAATTAAATTAATAGCTAATGAACTGTTTTTTTATTCCAATAGGGAAAATGCCATGTAACACGTTTAATTAATTTTGTAATCAAATTTTAATCACGTATGTTAGTACGGTACTGTACCATATATTTATTTTAATAAGCAAGTTGTAAGGTATATGTAGAGTATATGTTAAAATAAGTACCTCAAATAAGTAATTAAATAAAGAAATAAGAGAAGTTATGGTACATAGATGAATTATAAATATTGAGCTAATGATTTTGCATATTTTAAACCTAAAAATTGTCAATCACATTACATATTAAATTTTACATGATTTTGTTGGTTTATATTGATGTGCACTGGAATACAATTGTGCATATTATCAAATACGCTTGTAAGTAGGCATCAATAGACCCATTCGCACATATCGTACTACATTAGCAAGTAATAAATTATATTATTTGTTTTTTCTTACAATGGTAACTTTTGATGCCACGCCGCTCATGAACTGTCAAAAATTAATTGTCACGTCAAAACGGCAACACAAGTTGCTTGGTCGGCAAATTCATGTTAGGTTGCCGGCGAAATTTTTCTTAGAATAATTATTCTACTTCTTAGTGTTATTATTTATGCTTTAAGAAAACCTTTCAAAATTAATCAGACAAGATGACTGTGGAGGTGCAAAGTAAGGCGAAGCTGTCTCAGCTTACGTCTGATAAACAACTCACGTTTATAAAGTTAGCTGTTTTATCAATGGCAGCAATTTTATGTAAGTAAAGAAATATAAATGTAGATTATGAGCTTTATTTGAATCCTAGAAACAGTAAATAAAAACTCCCTTTTATTTAAATAATGTTTTATTTTTGTTTTGCACTGACGTGTCCAACTGCGATAACGAATGGCGACTAGCATGCTAACATAAAACTTTTAATAAAGATAGAGTATTTAATATAGCCTATATATTATGTGAAAAATCGATGTAATTTCTAATATTTGATTTTCAGCGTTCGCGACTCGTCTATTTTCTGTTTTACGATTCGAAAGCGTGATTCACGAGTTTGATCCGTATTTCAACTACAGAACAACACGATTTCTTACGGAGGAAGGTTTTTATAAATTTCACAATTGGTTTGATGATAGAGCATGGTATCCTCTAGGGCGTATTATTGGCGGTAAGTCAAAACTTATATTATTTATAGTTACTGGATAGTTTTTAGATGCGCTATAGCGCAGTAGTCAAAGAGAACCTAATGTCAAGACACTGTGTTCTTTGCTTTCTACCTGAATTCAAGATAATTTGTTTTTAAATATTACTTAATCCCATACTTTGCTTTGCTAGAGAAGGAAAATTATATTAATTTACTACCCCAAATGAAAATTGAACCCACAATCATGTTTACACTCAGATGTGCTATGATGGCCTCCAAGAGGCCATTTATAGTTAGAACTTTTATATAATGTTTCTTTTTTCCCCAGGCACCATTTACCCTGGCCTGATGGTGACATCAGCTACCTTGTACAATGTCATGCAGTTCTTGAATATTACAATAGATATAAGAAATGTCTGTGTATTCCTTGCTCCTTTCTTCTCTTCACTTACTACTATTGTTACTTATTTATTGACTAAGGAATTAAAGGTAAATTATGTATGAACTATTATTACTACTTATTTTTTTATATAACAATTTAAACATTGCAATATATTTTCATATAATATAAACATTATATTTAAAATATTAACTATCAATTAAGTACTAATAAATCTTAACTTATACAAAATTCTGTAAAAACATCTAAATTTCCAAATTTATAATAAAATATATCAATATTTATATTTTAAGATAACAAATGTATAATTGCATGTTTAGATAACTATCAATTCCTTCATACATTTTGTTTGTTTGCCTTAAATCAAATTTTAGTAGAGATCCCACATTGAGGCATTTACTTTCTGACGCAGTGCCCCTAGGCCACAATGGTCTACATTTTTTAAATTTAAATTAATGATATTATATTTTGTAGGATGAAGGAGCAGGTCTCGTAGCTGCAGCCATGATAGCAATAGTTCCAGGATACATAAGTCGTTCAGTTGCTGGCAGCTATGATAATGAGGGTATTGCTATATTCTGTATGTTACTCACATACTATTTTTGGATTAAAGCTGTAAACACTGGAACTATTTTATGGGCTACTTTAACTGCTTTAGCTTACTTCTACATGGTAAGTGTACTTTAGACTTTTTATTTTATATCATAAATAATAAAGCTTTTCTTTAATTTATTTATTGATTGTACAAACATAACTATTGATTATTATTTATTATTTATTTAACATTATAATAATCAATCTGTCAATCATAGAACAAGAAGATGAAAGCTTCACACAAGTGTATAAACCAATTGTATCCTTGTTTTTGCACTTTCATACAAATTTAACAAAGACTTGCTATAACATATCCTTTGAAGTAGTATATACTCATGTTTATGGATTTATTTAGATTTACACTTTTTAGAAAACTTATATTTTTCTTTGCTAAGTGTGGAATAACATTTTAAAAATATAAAAAATGTATTTAGTTTAACTAGGAGTGCCTGGACTTTAGTTTTGAACAGATATGTTGGAGTAAAGGTTTTTTTTTGTTAGTACCATTTCTGAACACAAATCTATTCTGGGGTGGGCATGGGTCAAATTCTTAATCTTATGTTAGTCAAATATGTGCAAGAAATTCTTCTTAATTGTAATGAACATTTCTTAAATTGGTATTCTCTTTTATTTTAAGGTATCATCATGGGGTGGTTACGTATTCCTAATCAACTTAATACCACTTCATGTATTAGCTCTAATGCTTCTTGGTCGTTTCTCTGCTAGAGTTTACGTAGCATACAGTACATTGTACTGCGTTGGTACAATATTGTCTATGCAGATATCTTTTGTGGGATTCCAGCCAGTGCAGAGCTCTGAACATATGTTGGTGAGTGTTAAACTGTTTATTTTTTTGTTATATATTGATATTTATTACATTTTCTTATTTATTCAACAGAAGAAGAACAGTTTATGTATTTTCATTAACTTTTGACTTGCATGGTTGTGTTTTATCAAATATATCATATTTCAACTTTTGAGAGACATGTTTTGGATAAATTTACAAATTATGTATTTATAACACATCCAAATACAATTGAATCTAAAAGGACAAAAAAAATTATGTTAACAATTTGTTATCAAAAAATGCGTGACTTAATTATTAGATTACCATAAGTTTTATAACTGTAACACAAACTATGTTACAGTTGTAAAACATACTATAAACACTTTTATGGTAAAAATTAAATTATTCAAATACAAAAATGAGCTACACTGCAATAGTACTTATTTGTAGTAGTAGAATAAAAACAGAAAAGTTTAAAATATATCCTATATTTCAAATTTAATATTAGGAGTACATACTTTAATTGTTGCTTAAATTTAATAATTACAAAATATTTGAATGAATTATACAAATATGAGAATAAAGGGTTTGGACACTCCATTTTTTCTGCTTACTGGGGAAAACATTTTGCTACAAAAATAAACAAATAAATAACTTAATAAAAACATATGTTATTAAAGATATTTGTGTATTTCAATGTGTTTATGTTTTTAGGCTCTAGGTACATTTGGCCTTTGTCAATTATATGCCTTCACACAGTATCTAAGAGAACATTTGTCCCCATCCAACTTTGAATTACTTTTCAAAGCTTTATTAACAACTTTGTTGGCAACCCTCGGAACAGCTGTTGTGATATTGACTGTTACTGGTAAGACTTTGTAATAATTTAGTTTTCAGATATAAAATAAATTATGTTAATAAATGTGTTTATTTAGCTTAAATTCATATTAAATTGAAGTATATAAAATACAGGTTAGTAATTAGGTTTTTTGAATGTTTAAGTGCAAGTTCAGATCTTAGGATGTCTTAACCTTCACGATTATTTTTCATTATAAAACGAGAATGGTTTCTAGAATATTCGCCAGGTTTTTTTTTTTTGTTTTTAGGTAAAATCTCACCATGGACTGGCAGGTTTTACTCTTTGCTGGACCCCTCATATGCCAAGAACCACATCCCTATTATTGGTATGTTTTCTTCAATATTGTATTATAATAATTACTTAGACTTATTCATCTACACTGATTAAAGGGAAAATTTTCCAACACATCACACAATCCATCCAAAATTCGCTAGAACAAAAGTGATCCTACCAGATTCCCTCTACAAAAAACAAAAAAGTTATATTCCCTAAGCAAAAAAAGTTATATTATTTTGAATAAGATTTTAACCGTTTTTTTTAAATACTAATCTTTCTTTCTCCTTCCTTTAAGCCTCTGTATCAGAACATCAGCCCACATCGTGGTCGTCCTTCTACTTCGACCTCCAAGTGCTAGTATTCCTGTTCCCGGCAGGACTCTACTTCTGTTTCACTAAACTAACTGATGCTAATATATTTATCATTTTGTATGGTGTGCTTAGTATTTATTTTGCGGTGAGTTTTTGTTTTGTTAAGGTGGCTTTTTATATGTGTATGGATGTGTATTCACATTCTATTGGATGGCAGAACTCAACGCCGCGCTTTGCTTCGATACCATAGGAAGAAATAGTAGGAGATTGGAAATATAAGCGTTAATAAATATTTCACTTCTCCGAGTGGGGATCGAACCCACAACCGTCTCGATACAGTCACACCCCTGTGAAGCTGCGTAACGACGGATGAACGAAAACAAATATATAATTTGTTCATTATTAAAAAATATATATACATTTATTCTTTTTCAATATATCAATAAGCCTGTAAAATTATAGTTATAGCTTGGTCCTAGCACTGATATAGAAAATTGTGGGTTCAAACCCCATCAGTAGTTATATACTTTTATATATTTTTTTAATTTTCTCATTTACAAATGATGACACAAGAAGCTTTGAGCGTGTTGAGTAGATGTTGAGTCCACTCCATCTATTCCGCGCTGTGACCATTACACTTTGATCGCTGACTATTATACATTCTAACCTAATATCCTCTAATATATTTCCAAAATATATATTTTTTTTCTTTTTATCCCAATTTTTAGGGTGTTATGGTGCGTCTTATGTTAGTACTAGCGCCAGTCATGTGTATAGTGTCGGGAGTCGCGGCTTCAAGTCTCTTAAGTCTACATGTTAAAGATATTGAGCCTAAAGTTGAAAAACATGATAAGAAGAAAAAACATGAAAATAATTTAGTTTTCAGATCTGAGGTTAGTACGTTTAATTTATTTATTTACTAGCTTTTACTTGTGGCATCGCTTGAGCGTTGAAATGCAATTAATTTTTGTTTTTGATATTTGTTTTGCTCAGGTAACGAGCAATTCAACATGAAATGCTACCAGAACTAGGCTGAAAAAAGAGAACTGTAGTATATTAATCGGAACGGAGTGTCTTAACACTGACTTGCCGGGTTCCCTCTACTTACACTGTTATGTGCTGAATACAGCGTAAAGATAAAAAAACTTATATTTATAACATATACAGGTGGGCGCCCTATTCGTTTGCATTCTCAGCTGTCTCCTAATCTCCTACGTGTTCCACTGTACGTGGGTCACTTCAGAGGCTTATTCGTCGCCCTCCATTGTGCTCTCGGCTCGAGCTCATGATGGAGCCAGGATAATATTTGATGACTTCCGTGAAGCTTACACTTGGTTGAAAATGAATACTAAAGAGGTAAAAAAAAAATAACACAATTTTTTAGTTTTACAGATTTTTTTTTTCTTTTAGCTTCAACTCACTATGCGGCTACAGCATGTGATTGTAAACGCAACGATTATGAGTTCGAATCCCACTGTAAGAAATTAATTATTGAATATTTTAAATTCCTCTCTCTAGTAACAAGCCAAAGCGCGGCGTTGAGTTCCACTATTCAACACGCAATGTCTCTGTCTTCTCTTCCCTTTACTTCCTTACTCTTTGTCTATGTTGCTATATGCATGATATCGAAAGTTAAAAAAAGATAGCTTTATTTTTTTTTATCATTTATTCCAGGATGCAAAAGTAATGTCATGGTGGGACTACGGTTATCAAATAACCGCCATGGCGAACCGCACGGTCATAGTGGACAACAACACGTGGAACAACACTCACATATCCCGCGTGGGCCAGGCCATGGCGTCAAGCGAGGAGCACGCGTATGAGATTATGAGGGAGCTAGATGTCGATTATGTTTTGGTTATATTTGGTGGGTTAGTGGGTTATTCTTCTGATGGTGAGTGGAGATTTGTATATTATTATTTATTTTATTGTCGTAAATAACTAAATTATTATAGTAGTTATTAGATGTGGCAGCACAAATAAACTTTTTTTGAGCTGTAACAGTTATGTATGAAGAAGGAAGCTATTGTTAAAACACTCAATGCTTACTTAGCTTCACAGTATCCCTAGCAAGGCAGTCAGAGAGAACGGAGTGCTAAACGCTACTGTTAAGTTACTCCATTCCTCAATTTAAGTATTGGGTGGCAAAACTCAACGTCGCTCTTTGTCTTATTACCAGAACAAGTTAATGAGAATAATTTATTCCCTCGATATGGAATTGAACCCACAACCGTCGTGTCAAATTTACAACTATACCTTGTGTCCTTACTATTAAATGCATTATTATTAAATGTATATTGGTGTTTAAAGAGTAAGAAATTTTAAAATTCCAAGTCATAATTAGAGAATGATGTATAAAAGAAAAAACCATTACACACTACAAAAAAAAACATTTCTTGTTAACCTTTTTTTTTTCAAAATCCACAGACATTAACAAGTTCCTCTGGATGGTCCGCATCGGCGGAAGTACAGACCGCGGCGCTCACATCCGCGAGGCGGACTACTACACGGGCGCGGGCGAGTTCCGTGTGGACGCGCATGGCTCCCAGACATTGTTGAACTGTCTCATGTATAAAATGAGCTATTATAAGTTTGGACTTGTCTATACTGAGGGTGGTAAGTGGTTGATATAACGTGTTCTTTTTTTAATTTTTATCTGTGAGTTTATGCACGCCAGTCTAAGAACATTGCGGCGGCAAAATGCAAAATGGCGGCATTTTATTCTTAAGTTGTACTAAAAGTATAAGAATTTGGACGGAGCTTAATTGAGTACCTTAGTGGTCAGCATGTTTGCTCTTCGATAGGCGCGGGTTTAAATCCAGCTATGTTCCATTTCTTATGTTCTTTAAAAAAACACAAAGTAACGATTGTATTAATGCAAAACTTATCATTAACATATCATCAAATTTTATTTATTAAACATTTTAGGTCGACCACCAGGCTACGACCGCGTGCGAGGCGCAGAAATAGGCAACAAAGATTTCAACTTAGATGTACTAGAAGAGGCGTATACTACAGAACACTGGCTTGTAAGGATTTATAAAGTTAAACCTCTACCTAATCGGGGACTTTGAGATCTCCTAGGTCTTCCTAGATATCCTTAGGTTTACCTAGACGTTCCTAGGTCTTGTGCAAGCTTCGACAACCATTTAGGTATCAGAAAATAAATTCAATCTACCTCTACTAATCACCTGTATGGAGGGTTCATTTAAAGATATCTTTAAAATAATGTTCACAAAAAATATATTACATTGAAGAAGAAAAAACCGAAATGGCTTTATGAACACTAACACTTAGAAAATTGGTTTGTTTTCCACATTTAACATATTCTTCTATTATTTGAATTAACTCTAAAATATATAAATAAAAAAAAAATTATAATACTAGCGGACGCGCGCAGCTTCGCTTGCTTATTTAGAGGTGAATTGTAATAAACTATAAAACATATGTTCAATGAAACATTTTTAAGAGTTTAAATTTCAAATTTTATAAAAATCGATGACGATTTAAAGATTTTTCCATACAAACTTTCAACCCTTATTTGCACCATTAGGGGAAGAATTAGAAAACAATGAGACGTGTTCAATTAAATACTTTTAAAATTCTAAATTTCTAATTTTATAAAAATCGGTGCCGATTTAAAAAAAATTCCATACAAACTTTCAACCCTTATTTGCACCCTTAGGGGAAGAATTAGAAAACAATGAAACGTGTTCAATTAAATACTTTTAAAATTCTAAATTTCTAATTTTATAAAAATCGGTGCCGATTTAAAAAAATTTACATACTAACTTTCAACCCCTATTTTACCCCTTTAGGATAAAAATTTTTTAAAATCCCTTAGTATCCACTAAGGGATAGTATCCACTAAGTGGATGTCCAGATAACGAAAGTAAACATCTGTCCAAATTTCACGTTTCTACGCACAGCGGTTACGGCTGTGCGTGCGTCTTACCTCAGTCAGTGAGGACAAGTCTATATATATATATATATATATATACAGATTACTGATAATTAGGTCATTATTGAAATTATTAAATAAAACCGAGTGTGTTGTCGAAAAGTTATAAAAATATTAATTAGAAGTTCAATTTTGAAAGCTAACAAATATTATGAAAAGAAGTGCATGCGGTAGATGTGTTCAAATTTGAAATGATTTCATATAATACTATACATATTCATATAATATATATAGTTAAAAATATATATAAAAAATCCTATAAATAGAGGGACATTCAAAGTGTTTAATAAATAAATAAAAATGTTTATTACAAACTTTTTTTTGTGATGTTTTGTCGCAAAATATTTTGAAAGTTCTAGAACATTATGTATGAAACTTTTTCTTATTTTTATACTCAAATAGATGGCGCTAGTGTTCAACAAATTAGCTTTTATTTTAATAAAATATAGTTTAAGTAATAGGTTTTTTCTATTCCTTTTTATTTTTATTTAAAATTGTTGTTCGCACAAAAGATTTTCTTTTAATATGAATTGAATTTAAATAAAATTATCTAATGAATGAATGGGAATTGTAAATTTTATGATGTAAAGATTCTTTTTTTTATGGAATAAAATTATTAATTTAATGTTGTCCTTTATTTCTTTATTTTTATTCTGAATAAGCACATTTAAAATTGTTTACAAATTAAATCAATTCTAACTAAACATGGTATTTACCAAAGATGGCATTTTTTTTAAAGTGCATTAAACAAAAAAAAACACTGCTGTATTTACAGTTTTATATGACAATGACTAAATAACACAACATTTATGTTATTTAATCATTTTCGTCAATTCCTTTACAGTAAACAGGTTAAGCCAACAACAAATAAAGAAATTCAATAAGTAAATAGAAGGAA
The DNA here is from genome assembly GCA_018249835.1 of Heliconius besckei. Classification (NCBI taxonomy): domain Eukaryota; kingdom Metazoa; phylum Arthropoda; class Insecta; order Lepidoptera; family Nymphalidae; genus Heliconius; species Heliconius besckei. The sequence goes on along the minus strand of DWNA01000630.1, from coordinate 1,130 downwards.
GATCAAAATTATAATGAAAGTACAAAATAAATAAAAACAAATTATATACTTAAATTCAGAAATTGTAATAAAAGTTAATACTTATAACATTATGCCTCTATAACATTGTCTTCGCCCTGGTCAGAGCAGTCTTCCGGATGAAATGTATCATCATTGTTATAATTCTGTTTATTTGGTTTGAACTTCTTTGGTTTTCTGGTTTCGTTTCCTGGACGACAAGAGCCGAGCTGTAAATAGAGATACTATAAATAAATACTAGATTTATACAGTTCAGAATTCATATAAGAGTTTAGACAGGTCAATTCCATCGTGGTCCCAGAACAATGAGCAACTGTATGGGTTCAATTCCCATCTATATATATAAAATCGAAAGGTCACTCACTCATCACGAAATCTCAGAAACTACATGTGCTAGGAATCTCAAATTTTGCATAGGCTTTATTTATAGGACGTAGGTGCTCGCTAAGACGGGAATTTGCAATATTCGACTTCTAAGGGGTTGTTTTTGGGGTCGAAAGTTTGTATGAAACTTCGTTACTACAAATGCTAGGAGTCTCAAATTTTGCATAAACGTCACTAGGATGTAGCCATGGAGGCAGAAATTAATAATATCTTAGTTCACGCGGGTGAAACCGCGAGCGGGCCGCTAGTTTTATATATTTTCAGAGTAGCCTTGAGTTTAGCCATTCATCCTGCCATTTAGCCATCATTCCCGGGTCCCTCTCCCTAAAAAAATAATACTCACTTTTCGCACAAATGTATATATTCCAACATCATTCAAGAAAGCCTCTTTAAAAGCTTTATGTAAAGGTTTCCTTTTGAACACAGAGCACTGCTCTTTTAGTACTTTTGGAGCACCTTCTGGCAAATCTGTATGACGAAAGAAAATATTAAAGTATATATGCAGAAAGACTAGCTGTGGGGTGGGGGCACAATGTACGGCTGGTTTTAACAATATGTTCCCAGGTTCACTATACTTAATATGCTGTGTGCAAAATACAGTGTGTTGAATTACGCCACACGATACACAATGCCTTTAGAATGCGGCGGAAAGTGGCGAAAGGAGTGTCTTAACTCAGGTTCCCAGGTTCTTATCCTGTTATGTGCATAATTCAACATCATTTTTTTTT
>DWNA01000629.1:0-20658 GCA_018249835.1 Heliconius besckei | reverse complement strand
ATATTTTTGTTTCCCAGTGTCGTCTAATAGTTAGTCAAATGAGTAACCAGCGGTGTGAAGCAATCAACTGGCTGGTGTGGCCGCTCTGTCTCATTGGTGGTATAGCGTGTGCCTTCCCCGAATATGAACTGCCACTGTTCTACCTGCTGACGGCTACTGCTGTAGCTGCGCACGTACATTATGGGGCTTGTGTGGTAAGAAATTAAAAATTTAACAACTTTTGTCGGTTTTCACCATTGGGTTTGTTTTTATATTTAAACTTTGAAATTGTGTAGTTCAAGCGGTCGAAGCCGCGAGCGTGTAACTACTAATTGCTTATAGTCTGCTATTCAATTAATCAAGGTTGAGTGCTGAGTACAACTCGTTTACTCACACATATTTATTTTAAATAGTTTAAGTTTTTATTTTATTTTAAATTGAATTTTGTATAACATCAGCACTTGTACGTTTCTAAAAGTTTTCATACTGTAATGTGTGAAGACTAATTAACTTTCATTTATTTCATTTAAAAGCATTAATAAATGACACGACTCATTTATCTGGAATGTTATTAAATATTTAATTTGTATGTATAAATAATATTTATATTTTAAATTTGAACGTATGAAAAAATATATATTTTCGCTCATTCATCTGTTATTCATTTGAATAGTTGTACTTAAATAAATTATTATTATTATTTAAAATGCTGTCCATTCTCATTTTCTGATCATTTTTGTTCTTGTTTTTTATTAGTATTTATTATTCAAAATTACAGGTACGTCAGATGTGCGACCATTTCAGAATAAGCTGTTTTCACATTAAGCAGAGGTCAGATTGACTCTTAGACGACAATGCGTGTTAAATAACATAATATACATATGCCATTCACTTTTGTGTATATGCTGTTGTGTCGACTTTTTTTTATAGAATAAAAGATAATTTATAATTAATATTTATTGTCTGCATTTTTTTAAAAACATACCAATACAATATATTGGGATATGTTTTAGAAAAATATGATAATTAAGGTAATTAAAATTCGTATAATACATTTTAAACACGTTATAATGTATTTGCAGATCTTCAATTGCAAATTATAATATTAACAGTTTTATAATTTTCCATTTTTGTGTTAAAAATGTTATGCTTAGAAAGCATACAAACTAGAAAAGGACAATTATAATATGGTGCTACTTATAGCTGTTCAGAGCAATTGCATATTAATTAAGAAGTGTGGGTTCAATTTCCCCTATATACAATAATTATATAAACTAAAATCTAATCCAAAAAAGTCGACACAGCAATTATATCATGGCATACAACATATAGGTGCTGATTACACATACAAACAAAAACACTATTAATTATAATAAAGTGTTTTTGTTTTATTTAAAAAAGTCATAAGTTCATAATATTTTTTTATACATTTAATAAAAAAAGCAACAGTAATTCCTTAATACTATATTTCTTTCAGCACTTTTGTTGTTTATATTATTATGTTATTTTAAAATGTGTACATTAACAAAAACGTTCAAATTTATTGAAAAAGAAAACCCTTTCAAATCCGGCCATCATGGTTTATTTTAGATTTTTAATTATGTACACATTTTTTTGTCTGTTTGTAGCGCGCATTGTCTATGGTTTTCTTTTTTAAATTCTTTGTAGAGAATTTTTATTATTGTAATAGTTTTTAAGATTATTTTTCTGTCTCATTTTTTATATGATTATGTAAAGGAATATGCAATGATTCGTTTAAATATGGTAGGAATTATTTTTACTTTTAATTTCAAAGTATCGTTTTTACTTATCCTGTTAAAGGGGTAAAATTCTGTAGTATTCAACAACTTACTCTTAGTAGATATTTTTTTATTATTATATTCTTGATAATAACATTCGCCTATTACAATAGTTATTAGAAATAGAAAGTATTCAAAAAGTAACCTTGATATTCATTCTTATTAATAATTCTTGATATTATTTATTATTATTATTTAAAAATATATAGATTCTATTCATTTTAGTTAGAAACATACCGCCTGTAATCTATCTCACTCGCAGTTAGTAACTATATTTAATTGGAATTAAGTATTACATTTTTAACCACCGACATTTGTAACAAATTGCTGTGTTAATATGTTATATCTAGATTTGATTATAGTTACGGGTACAAATCGTACTTAGGGAAAAAATTGCGGCGTTGTGTTCCGCCATATAATTCAAATAATTTTATTGAACTTACATGCTTCATTTTTTGAACGTGATATACTTCGTAACGCCTATTTATGAACAAAAGGGGTATAATGGAGTTTCATGTCATTGAATTTACCTCATAAAGCGTTAGTTGATGTGTAAAAATTATATTATTTGACCTTGTTTAATCCTTAATTTACAATAAAGAATAATAATCATTATAAAATAACTCAACCGTGTAAAATATTTATTTAAGTTATTAAACACGGCGTCGAGTTCCACAACATAACGCGTAACGTCTCGAATTCGGGTGGAAAAAGAAGTAACCTGCTAGGGTGAAAACTTGATTCTAAAAATAATCGTAACATAAATTTAGGTCGTTCTCAAAAAGGTGATACATATTATATCCTTCCGTTTGAAAGCATCCAGTATTATATTTTCAATTTAACAATTGCTTTAAAATATTTTTAATGGTAGTATTTTTTTACTACAGATAAAATAAAAAAATAAACTTATTTATTTCTTTTTTATATGCTAAAAAAATACTAAAATATTTATTTAAAAGTATAATATTATTTTCTTTTAATACAGCATGTATTATTTTGACCATTAACTATGAAGAACAAAAAATACCAATCAAATGCGAGTCGGACTCGCATACCGGGGGTTCCGTATCAATTTTAAAATTTTACATATGTAAATGGGAAAGTATAATTTATAAAAGTTGATCAGCAATTATAAGTTGTTTTTTTTTTATATGAATAAACTTACACTTTTTTGGATTTTTTTCTTTATCTATACTGCAAGTTTTCGCTTCTTGACAAATTTCATAATTATAGATACATGGGAAGTACCTATAGATTTTGATAACGCGGAGAAATTCATACAAAATGCAGCAAAATCGATGCAAAAATCTCATAATATCTTTTGATTGCGTTGGACTTAGAAGCTTAATTTTTTCTATGGTCCATGGGACCGTGGGACCAGATCTGAGTATTTGATATTAATTTAAAATAATATATCCGCGCGATCTCGAGATAAATGCTCTTGATAGACGGACAACAGAATGATAAGGTTTTCGTTTTTTGCTTTTGAGGTACGGAACCCAGAAAATAGATCATTAAGTCTTATAAAAAAATCTGTATACATTTAGAATGTATATTTTTTTCATCATTTTACTAGTTTAAGAAATCATATATGGAATATGTTTTATTTTTAAATTACTCATTGTATTATCATTATTTATTAATAATTTGGTATGGTGCTTTAGGGTAACTGTGAATCGGGTCTTTCTTATACCAAACACAGTAGTATTTCCTGGTTTGACAGTGAGTAACTCTAAGATATCCTAAGATAACCGAACCACCTAAAATACCAATGATTTGCTACTTGTAGATAATTATTAGAAATATCCGATTTCCCCCTACCCTAGTGCACCTTATTTGTGCGTATTCCTTTTTGTCGCAGTAAGGAGGGGTAGGAGTATTTTACTAATTTTAATATTATTTGTCATTGTATAGAATTTTATAAAATTTTGTAGTTATTATATATTTTTAGAAATGTATATTTTTGTTTATATTAATTATTTTCTTATCATATTATAAACTCAATATTAACATATCTATATTGATATTCAGTTTAAAATATATATTTTTATATCTCATACTAATATATTTGTGAAGGTAAAATTGGTTTTGTTAAATCATTATAATGAATGGATCTGTAACTTGTGAGTTGTGAATTGTAATATTGTATTTAGGTATAACTTAATGGGAAGAATATACTTATTTTTTCACAAAAACAACTATTATAAGGAAATTTCTCATTTTGACGTAATTTGGTCCTTCGAGCTGGATCGTGTTAGAATTTTGACGTATTTTGATGTTGAAACATGTTCTTCCTAATCTGCCTTGACGTGAATGTGATAGAACTGTAGCAAACAGCTAAATCGCTAGTTATGGTATCGCTTACATTACACATCATTGCTTCGCGACACATTTATATTACGTGGAAATAAAATTATTTCGACCATTTCCTTCTATCTTGTTTTATTTCAAATTTCCTATTATTTTTAAGTTTTATAGTCTTTTTATAATTTATTGTAAATTAGGGTCTTAAATTCTAGAAGTAATAAAAGGAAAAAATAAATGGGGTTATTTTTATAAAGTATGCCTAAAATTCTTTTGACTTTAGTATGAGGTATGGTTAAGTTGTTTTTAGACATAAAGTTGCTATATAAAAATACAGAAACAAATATTGTAAAACAAAAAAAGTTAAATCAAAATATTAGATGTATTGTGCAATTGGTTTATTCAGAAAATTTATTTTCAGTCTTTATAAAAATGCATTTAAAAATGTCTATTTCTTGGGAAAATAATATATATATATTTTTTAATTTTGAAAATAAAAATAATTAAAGACATTAATGGATTAAGGTAGGTATCTAAAATGAGTAGTTGGTTTGTACAACTTTTGACTAAATTTTTTTATTGAATCATAAAAATGTGAGGCCAGTTGTGGCACAGGGACCCAAGAGTGTGACTGTAAACAGTGTGGGTTTGGTTCCTACTCAAGTAAATGAAATATTGCATTATTATTCGATCTGGTTAGCAGAGCGCGACGTTGTGAACTCAACATGCAGACTTCACTGTAAATTGGGAGTGTCTTAATGCAAACAGAGTGTTTGAACACTAGGTTCCTTCTATGCGCGGTCACTAAAAAATACATAATATTTAAAGAATCAACTCTACCTGGCCACACGATGTAATTTTTTACCTTAATCCATTCATGTCTTCAATTTCAACAAATATATGTAACCACTACAGTAAACTAAATTTAATATTTCCAGTAGTCAAATGGTGTTGTTAGTCATTTTCTTAATATATTCAGCTTTAATTTGCTCCCTGTCTACAACATCTGGTAAATATGGAGTTATACCTCGAACTCTTCTATCTTTAGTTACTTTACCCTGAAACATGTCATGTAAATAACAATATATTAATTATAAACAAATTAAAAATAACAACATAATGAAAATTAATATATTAATTTCAGAGGTGGTAACAGCAGTGTCTGACTTTAAGTTGATTGTGTGTTCCCCGTAAGCTGCTTCTGCTGTAAGCAGCATCATATATCTTCTGCGGTATGCAGCATGATATTTTCAAATATTATTTCTATGTACATAGTATATGGAGGCCAGCATAAGCACAAACATGCAACTTTAAACGTGACAGCGTGTGTAGGTTTGATTCCAACTCAAGAAAATGCAAGGTGGCTTGGTAGCTCTGAAGGCAAAGTGTGGCATTGTTCCTCAACTTAACCACTAGGTTCACTCTGCTTACTGTGATATATGCGAGATATCGCGTGATCAAAAAAATGTAGTAAATAAAGAATACAGTCTTACATACCCAGAATTTTTTACATGTATTGTAGTTGTCAAAATATTCTTCACATTTTTCTTGGACGAAATTATTTTTACTAAGACATTGATAAGATTGTTCTTGTTCCTAAAATTAAAAACAAAAATAATTTTTTTTATTGAATTTGTTTACATTGAATACACTTAATACTAGCCATTGTGACTTTGAACCCAACACAAGAAAAGAACTAGTGACAAAACTGGGTGTTTAAGTTCCTATACACATCACAAAAGTAACTTTATAACATTCAGCTTTTTATGTCTAGCAAAGACATGGAGGATGATATGTATTCAAACAGTTATCTGTTCTAGTTTAATTTGAAACGATAACCAAAAATATTAAAAATTAACACAGGCCTTGAGAAAGATATATGTAATAAACTATTATATAATAAAGATATAAATTATACAAGTGTATAAGTAAGTGGTACTGGTAACTTACTTACTTACTGGTAACTTTTAACAATATAATTTAAAAAATGTATTATAAAATTAAATAAATAAAAAGATCATATACACATGTATACAAAGAGATATTACAAAAGTACATATTATTATGATATTATATTACATAGGTATGAAAAGCAAAAATATATGCCTTAATCTTATTAACTTCAATAAACAATTCGCCACCGACCTTGAGACACGGATTGAAACGCTCTGCGTTTTCATTCTTTAAACTCATTTTTAATTTGTTTTTTGTTTTTCATATAACAATATGCATTTAAATAATGTTTTTATGTCATTATCATATGATTTATAACCAAAAATTACCAATTTTGAAATGTCAATGTCAGATATTTAAGCAATCCGTTCAAAAATGAAATGTAGGTATTTTTATTATAAAATTCTTTTTAAATTAATTAAGAAATAATATATTATATTTTTCTATAACTAATAATTACTATAATAAGAATAAACAATCTTTCTATAAATAGTAACAATTTATTTTTAAAACAATTTATATAATAAATAACATTAAAAACAGTTGCGTAAAACGAAATAAAGTTATTTGTTCTCTATGAGACCTCCTTTTCGTATAACAACCAATGAGCACCATGAGACTTGTCGCCATTCGAAAAAAATATCGCTACGATTAGTCAATTATTACTAATGCACGAAATATTTTGTAAACGAAACACAACGGACCAAAAATTACGACGCGAGTGTAGTGTCGGATGAACAAACAGCCTCATTTATTTGAAACTTTTTGAACTCTTTTATACAATGTGTTTTTCTTAAAATAAGTGCCTCAATACATATGTATTAGTGCAAACGTGTCGGTGTTTTAATAAATGCTTTCGACATGTCGAAGAACAAAATCGCGGCTCGAATCGACAGTCTAAATGTTGAAGTCAAAACTAAGGTATGTGGGAGCTAATTTCTAATTTCCTTACTTGTAACGAATATTTAAAACTTTATTTATAAGTTTTTTACATAAGAAAATAAATCTTTAATCATATTTGATGTGTTTATAGTATAATATTGAGTTTAAAATGTGAAATATCATATCTCCAAGTCTAAGGCATTGTTAATTTGCTAGTAATGGATGTAATGAAGAGCTCTAATTGAGAATCTAACGGACTAATTAAGAGTTACGTTAGTTCAGCTACTTGTTAACCATATCTAAATAGCTTTATACACACAGAAAGAAAATTTCTTTCAAAATACTTGAGTTATTGTCAGTTGAGATGTTTGTAAATACTCTGGATACTTTTCATAAATGAAAACATTGTTTCCTATTTAAATATTAAAACGGAATTTATTTAGGAATATTATGAATATAATATGGTAATTATAATCAATTTTTGAAAGTAGTTCATTAAGTTTTTTTTTTATTTTATCATTAATAAAGAGTGAAGATCTAGTTTCATTAACAAAAAATACTTAAATTTTAAAAGACGTTTTCGATAAACATGTGGTACATGTTTACAGGTAGGTTGGTTATCAATATCTTGCTTAAACAATGACTTACTAATCACACAGTTAAGCAAATAATTATAAAACATATTACTTTAGGCCAGTCATTAAATATTTTAATTTCTTTGCGCTGGTGTTGAGGCCAAGCACAATGTTGACTTCCTAAACTTAACACACAATGCTTCCAGAATTTGGTGGGGAGTGTAGTATTTGAACACTCAACACTCCCCACTTTCCGCTTACCATGCTACATATGTGATACAGATTGAACCTGCACAAAATTACCTGACGAAGTACATTCCAGAAATGAACTTGACACAATGAAATCTTATATCAGATATAGAAAGATTTTACAAACATTTCTCTTGTAACTACTGTATGTAAATTAACTGTAAACCTTTTGTTAATTTTTTATTTCATTACTAAGTTCAGAGTTCTTGTTTACTTTAAAGTCATCATCTTTAGAAAGATACTTGTTTCTAACTTCTAGCTATAAGTTGTGTCTGAAAATAGTAGTGTAGTACAAAAATTATTGTATTTAAATACAAGATGAAATGCAATGATGAGCTTTACCATTCGATATGCAGTAGCTTCAAAAAAAATTAAAGAATGTGGTGTGGTGTGTCTCATTATCTCTGCATACCCAGAGTAGTGTAAAAAAACATAAATAGAAAAGTACATATAATTTGTTATTTTCTAATATAATTAGAGAACCTTATTTCAGACTAAAACATAATAAATTGGGCCATTGCAACATAGTGTTATGACATTTCATTAAATGTGAATTGTTTTAATTTCATTCATTTCCTTGCAGTTTGATGCAGAATTCAGAAGATTTTCACTCAACAAAACAGAGAAACTTAAATATGAAGATTTTAAGGCTTTAATAGAGAAGTTATACAGATTACATGATGTTGCTTTCCTAATAAGCTATACAGACCCTAGGGACGGAGATCTATTGCCAATAAACAATGATGATAATTTAGCTAGGGCTCTGTTAACAGCTAAGCCTTTGATCAGGGTTATTATACAAAGGAAAGGTAAGATTTTTTCCAGTTTCATACTTAATTTTTTGTACCCTTAGTGTTATATATTCTCAATAAAAAAGAATCTAATGTTGCCCTATAAAATACAATCAGGAAATATGTTTATTTTTATTTTACATATAGGGTAGTGAGACTAGGCTCATTAAACACAGGGTAACTAGTGTTAAGTCACTCCGTTCTCCAAGTATCTACCAATGTTCCAGACGTATTGTCTCTTTTTGTAAAGTATTTTTTTTGTATATCAAAGCTTATGCCCTAATTGTTGTTCAAGTGAAGCCAAACAAATATAATTTAAAAGTTAGCCATTGTAAACTAAACTAAACAGTCGCGTTTACAATTGGATGTTGTGCCACTGCGCCACGAAGTCCACAAAGCAACTTGTTTCTATAATTATTATGAATATATAAAAATTTATTTAGTAAGGTGTACAATACGTGTTAAAGAATAATGGCCCTTATAACTCAGTGGTTAAGGTCGACGTAGATATGGTGTTCAAATCGGATATGAGCGTCGTTATGGCGGCCTATTAGCATAGAATGCGACACTCCTATATTGTATTGTTGACTTGTTGAATTGACTATTGTACTTTTTTTATTATCCGACTATCTTAAAAAGAGAATAATGATTTATATTTTTTTGTGTTCTTCGTTTTTGTATTTATCTAGTTATGGCAGGTTTTATTACTTTCTTATATAAAAAAATAATAGGTGAAAATAATATGATTTTTATTGGTTCTGTACTTCGGTGAACGTTTAAACGTTTAGTTAACGTTTTAAAAATAAATGCGAATCGGGCTCATACACTAAGGGTTCCGCACCATTAACTATAAAAACGGCAAAACAGTGTTGCTGGGGAACACCTTTTAATATTTATTTTATCGAGTTTTATTTTGCATTAGTTAATATTGTTAATACAGCAAAAATAACAGAAGTACATTATCGTTAAAAAATCTAATGTCTAACTATCATGGGTTATGAGATACAGTACTAACAGATAGACAGACAGATATACGGATACGGAACCCTAATTAGTGAAAATTGGAAATGGGTGTATCTGTTTGCTGAAAGCAGGAGATGCATATAAAAATATATATAATACAGACTATTTATAATACGTGGAATGCTTTATCATTCCATATCATTTAGCATATTTGCATAGTCCAAGAATGGAACTGGTTATAAACCATCTATTATCGATGTAGTTCTTTAATCTATCTTTAATGTATGATGTATTTTTTACTTATCATATAACAACAACGACATATTTATATAATATTTAACCTCACTCATAAGGAGGATAGATTCATGTGGCATAGATTTTTATTAAAACCCAAGCCGTATTTCCCATTTTTTTACAGCATTAGATGCGTCATTTAAAAATATTAAAAATATGACGTATGTATAGTGCATTGAAATTGAGTTCATTCTATATTGGACGAGTGTTGAGTTTTGACGCTTGTGCTTTGTCTTGCTACTATCAAGAAATGAACATAATTCATTACCCTGAGTGGGAATCGAACCCACAATCGCCGTTTTGCCGATGCCCCACGATGGCCTCGTATTAAATAAATAATTATCTGATACTTACCAAGTATCAGAATAAAAAATATAATAATTATACAATAATACCTCGGTCCTAAGAGGAATAGGCTACATGATTCAAGCGAAAGTTTTTTTAGGTTTCTAAATATATTTAAAATATTTTCACACTAGCAATACAATATTGTGTAATAATTTCTCTTTGATGGGCAGCTAGCTAAAATACTGTTAATTTAAGTTCATATGCAACAGAGCGCATCGCTTTTATAAATGTGGGTACGTTGAACGCGAACATATTATAAAATAAAATGATAATATTTTTGTATTAAAATAGGCCATCGTAGCGTAATGGTACAGTGTCTGATTGTTAAACGATGGTCGTGGATTCGATCCAGTCCGTCCGATTTCGGGGATGTAAATTATTTATCCTTGCTCAAGCGACAATGTGTCTCACCTAGGCTGTAAGAGAAAAAAAGTTTTTGCATGTAAATTTAGATATTTTCTCAGTCTGCTTCTGCTACATGAAATGACATTGATATCCACTATCCAATGAGAGATTCTCTCTAGAATGGGCGGGAAATGAGGAACGGATACGTCAATATAGGTATTAGGTAGTTAGGTACCATTTTTCAGACCGAGTACCAATTGGCGTATGCCATAGATAAAAAAAACTCGTCACTTCGTTGGTGTGCCGGTTTTATTTAGATTAACTTATCTTGTTTATCTTTTAATAACTTTTTCCTTCACGTTTCATTTCGTAGGGGAGGCGAAAAAATATTAAAACACATAATATGAATAGTGTAAAAACAGCCCAAACATTCTCCACTTTTACATAAAGAAAATAGAATGCCTCACATAACCTCACCTAACCGAGAATTTCCCCAAATGGGAATTGAACAGACAACTACTTATCGCAATCGGACTTCCCTGAGCCATGATATCTAGTCATATTCTTTTTTATATAGGAAAAAGAATTTTTTTTAAACGTAAGCATATCCATACTTGAGAATCCAATAAAGGTCAAACCACTTTCCCTCGACAAAAGAGCAGATTCGAGAGCCTTCATTTAATCTACCTAAGCTATACGGCCTTGATACTAAATTTTCTTGATACACTACATACTTTAAAACTAGATAACTGTTTAAGGAACTTTTTTAAACATTATATATAATACATAAATGAACCTACTACCAACAGGAAGTTATTAGGATATTTCAATGTTATCGCTGAAATATTGTTTTTCTTATGTTTAAACACAAAAAAAACAGTCAGAGGTTCTCCAGTCTAATATATTTATTTACGTTAAATTACGTATCACTTTTTTTAAGGAGTTTTTTTTTAATTCTATGGGTATAGGGTTATTGTACGAAGGTCACATATCAATTTTAAAAAACATGTCCATCTCGTACCCACAAAGAAAGAAAACAGATTGATTTTACACTCACTGACTGTAATTGTAGATACAGATAATGAATAACTTATAAGGACTTTTCGTCTGAATTGAAGGCGTTTCTTGAGTTATGGAACTCAACGAAGCATAATTTCATTTCCGCAAAATGGATATCCAACCCACAACCATCGCTATTACAGTCGGATGCTGTGCCACTGAGTCACGAGATTTGTTTTTCCTATTAGTATTTATATCTATATTTCATGCTTCCTCCTTTAATGGGTAACGAAGCGTTACTTGCCTTGGCACACGTAGCTGGCCTTATGTACTAAGTAATTATTAACAATCAATGTCTTTTATACTAAGAGGTCAATGTTTATTAAATGTTCTTATCTATTATCAGATACCGCTGAAGTGCACCATCTTATTTAATAATTATAGAGCCTTACGTTGTTGAATATAAACCGACAATCACCTGATTAATTGTTTATTTCTGCCATACTATAAATTATCTTAGTGTGTGCAGAATTAAAAATTCAGGCCATCTTTAAAATCGCTCAATCATTACGAACCTTTTTTACTAAGAATCTGACATTACTTCTTTCGATGACGCGAAGGTTAAAGGATATGGCGTCATTACGTCTTAACTTTTTCTTGTGCCTTTTGATTATTATGTTTAAGGCTTAATTATTATATTCTTAAATTTATTTTAGGGCCAAGTATCTACCTGCCATCCCCATTAAGACATTTCCTGTCCCGTTTCCCAAGATCGTTAAGTTCACTTTGCTTATTTTACACAGACGCTTTTCAAGATTGCTGCCTTCTGATCTAGTATTAGCTTTTTGTGGGGTCTTTTTTTAATTTGGCAATTCTTAAATGTTTGCAATGACCTAATATAATAAATAATACTTTGTTTTTGATTTATAAACATAAAGAAATATAATTTAAATCCATTTTTCTTACTTTACAATTATAATTAAATATCCATCACCACGCCAGTATTCTAGAAACGTCTCTCGCTACTAATACTGTCATTATTCTCTTCAAAAACCGTAGTTAAGTAACGTTTAAAGCGATCCCTTTTACAAGATTTAAGCGCATGATCTGTTTTATATAATTGTAGCTCAGATATAAGTATTTATATGATTATCGTGTTATTTAGGTGGTATTTACGTGGTAAGAAGAAAAAGCCCCTTTCTCTACTTTTGACTTATCTTCGAAGACATTGCTTGACAGTAGGAGGAACTCAACGCCGCGTTTTTGATAACATTTTCCTCGCAACCATTGCGCTTACTGTCCAATATTTCCCAGTTATTAATTCTATTTCTGATGTGTATTATTTGTTATTATAATTCAAATTACTTGAGTTTCCAATCCTCTATATAGTACCTGTGTTTTGTAGTCTAGTTCGATAAAGGTCGACATTGATTCTGCCATAAAATCTCTGAATAAATAGAAAGAGACATGGCATAACAGAACAGAACAGTAAAAAGGACTTTTGTGGACTTCGCTTGCCACTCAAGTAACTACTTGTAACTAGACAGGGAACGGAAAGCATGCCGGGTATCAACGGGAAAGAACAAAAGGATGACGGTATCACTAGGTCTATACCAGTATAGTAACAATATGCAACAATAAAAGATAACATATTCTACAACATACATTTTCATATAATAACATAATCTCATGTAACAGATAGATTAAGGCGTAAGCTCGCAAATCGTATTACCCGTTGTTATCATATTAGATACGTCATACGGTTTACGCGCCATTTAACCTGTATTTAGAATTACTGATAAGCCGGCATGATAGTGTGGCATACATTTCCTTTTATTTTATTAGTGTTTTTTTTTTATCACCTTCACGCTGTATCCCCACGGGTAGGCATAGGGAACCTAGTGTAAAAAGTGTCTGTCGTTCCCAACTTTCCGCTGAATTGTAGGGGCATTGCTTGTTGAGTGGTGGAACTCAATGCCGTGCTTTGCCTCGATACCAGAGCGAAGAAATGAAAATATAAATATTTCATTTCCTTCACAGGGGACCTAACCCACAACCAGTCGCGTTTACAGGCACACTGTGCCCCTACGCCAAGACCAGTGAAGTCTAGTGTTTATTAAAAAAAAGATAGAATTTATGAACATTTTATATAATTCCTTAGTTGTGAAACTTAAAAACAATATAATAATAATTAACTATCGAGGCTACGGTATTTGTAATACTGCATTAGTTTAAAGTTTTAGAAATTATTGTAAATTCTCGAATAATTTTTCATATTACTATTTTGTTCTACTTTTTTATACGTACAACTTTAAGACTTGCACTAGAGTGCTCACAAAAGTTGAGAACTAGAGTGACAAAGAGCGGAAAATATGGGTTAGGTCACTTTGCACCCACTTCTTCTAAATGTCTTAATCCGCAGGATTTGGGGCATGGTAAGATTTCGACCTGATTTGTCGTCCATGAAAAATGTTATAGATTTATATATATTATAATATGATTCGTAATATATTTTTGATGTAATTTGCGTGGTATGTATGTTAGTTAATTTTATTAGTTTACTTAGTGATAATTCAGGTAGCTTCATTCTTCTTTTCTTAAACTATATTTAAATAAAAACTTTACTTTGAGTGAGTTTTGAATACGTAAGTGTCGTGTCCAGAAACACACAGACAACTTTTCGGAAGTGATTTATTATTTTACGTTAATTTTATAGATTTTTATGAAAAATACTTTTTAAGATAAGTATAAAGGAAACGTGAGAATTTAAACCTAGTGAGACTCGAATCCGTGCCTCATACCGTAGCTCCCTAGCCGACAAAGCCATACGTTTTTATAGAGCCACATCGATATTCTTAAAGAGCTTGAGTGACAATTTTGTAAACTTTAGTTACTTTTCCTTTTAAACATCTCATGAAACTAAAACTTGTACTGACCTATATAATAAAAAACAAATACGGTTTACAAAGGAAATACTTAGAAGTGACTCAATGGTTAGACGTCAACTCGATTTGGTAACTTGTATCGATACTTCTCTTCTCGTCTTTGTGAGTAACGTCAGTCAGATCAGTGATTATAAACGTTTATTTATTTTTCTTATTACAATTATTTAATTAAACAGACCTTCGTCGTGTACACAGGACACTCCTACGTATCGATGGATCACGGCCATTGATGTATTAACTACCAACAATGCAAATACACCATTTACTATCTAAATATTTTCAATTATAAATGAATTAAACATGATGATAATAAAAGGTTTGATGCTTTTAAAAAAGTATTCACATTATTTAAATATTATATAATTTTGATAAATTTTGAGACATTTTTTTATTTTAATGTTTTTTAGGCTGTCTTCAAATTTGACCAATTATTATTTGTCACTTCTAAGTAATTATACAGAATCTATTCTATTTCTCCATCACCAATTCATCACTGCTAACAATATGCTTGACTATAATATTCAATCTTTGTTACTGATTTATAAACTTGAATTATAATGTATAAATTAAAACGGCATCTCAAGATCGACCTCAGAGTTGAGAGTGATTTATATTTATAAATCGCTCTAATAATATTTATTAACATGAATAAATTTATACTCTGATATGAAACCGACCTGAAGATCTATAACATAAAAGTCAGAAACAATATATTATATTAAAATAACCCGACAAATAGAGAAAACAATAACGTTTAAATTATTTTTTTAGGTGACAGTCTCGAAGAACTCAACGGATATGGAACAATGCGGCCTAGAAACATTATTTCGTCAATACTAAGTGGTACCCCAGCCAAGAATAAAGGACTGGCGATATCGAATCCACATGATTTTAGAATGGTTAGCATTATTTTATTATTTTTTTTCTACTTTACGTATCTTTCGCTAAAGGAAAACATAGCCTTGTATCGTGACTCTCCGCTCTCCTTGAAATATTGCGTACTATTTTAAAATTTTACAATTTCCACACTTAAAATTGAAAATTTATACTTTTAGATAATACGTTCACACGTTGTAACTAATTAAGCTATACTTTCACATTCCGCTACATTGAAAATAAGTTAGCATTAAGATAGTAAAACTTTTTTTTAACACCTCTAGATTTTATGCGAAATTACAATATATTATAACATTTATGATATGACATATGCGAGCGACAGTTTTAAATTAATTATTAACAAAATTAAATAAATTATAAAGAGAATACAGAGTTGTGTTCTGCCACTCAACATGTCTCGAAATTGGTTGGGAAAGTTAGACAAGCCCTAGCTTAGCTAGAGATTATCTCATTTCAAAAATTAACTGAAGATAAACCTATTTTATAAAACTATGTAATTCGCTTTTCTCCGGATATAGCAGGTAAGTCAGAGAGAATTTAGTGTTCAGACTCACCATTCCCCTCGCACTGCCGTTAAACAATATTTCTTTAAATAATGTTTTTAATATATATTTTTTAGGTATCAGCTATAATAGATGTAGATATTGTACCGGAAACATGCAGGAGGGTGAAGTTACTCAAGCACGGCTCTGATCGACCTTTAGGATTCTTTATAAGGTATTATAAATACTTTGCTCAGTAATGTCGTATGTGTGAGTAATTAAATTACTATCTTATTATTAATCTATATATATATATAATATCGAAAGGTCACTCACTCATCACGAAATCTCAGAAACTACATATGCAATCTCAAATTTTGCATAGGAGTTATTTATAGGACGTAGGTGCTCGCTTAGACGGGAATTTGGAATATTCGACTTCTAAGGGGTTGTTTTTGGGGTTGAAAGTTTGTATGAAACTTCGTTACTACAAATGCTAGGAGTCTCAAATTTTGCATGGACGTCACTTCGTACGTGGACGTAGAACGTAGGTACTCATGGAGACAGAAATTAATAATAACGTAGTTCACGCGGGCGAAGCCGCGGGCGGGCCGCTAGTATTATATATTTTTAACATACTCTTATGATACGAGGCAAAACGCGGCGTTGAGTTCCTCCACTCAACACGCAATGCTTCCAGAATTTCGAAGAAAGAGAAAAAATGGGAACGGAGTATCTGAACAATAGGTTCCCTCTCACTATTCTGCTAAGTGCGGCATAAAATATGAAGTCAAAAAAACAAACATAATCGTAGAAGTATGTAACTAAAATACGTCTGTTGTATGTACCAGGAGTACAATATTTGGGCAGCTTGAGTATTTATAGTATAATATAGTAAGTAGTAATATTTCTAAGTATGACATTATTTATTTTTCTACTTTCCAGAGACGGTACGTCGGTCCGGGTAACGCCCAATGGTGTCGAAAGGTCGCCAGGTATATTCATATCGCGGTTGGTGCCTGGTGGCTTAGCGGAGTCTACCGGACTCCTGGGTGTTAACGACGAGGTTTTAGAAGTTAATGGCATAGACGTGTCCAACAAGACCTTGGATCAGGTTAGTTAGGGGTTTTTTCTTTTGATTTTTTTTTTTAAATTTACTAGTAGTGCCTGGGAGCTATGGTTTCTGAATTCTCCGGGACTCCCAGGGTGTTACGAAGAAATTTTAGAAGTTAATGGCAGTGACGTGTCTAAACAAGACCTTACGGCACTTTGGTTAAGTTTTAAGGATAGGTTTGTAATGTCCAAGGAACACCACAATTTATTATCAACTCACAACCTCGACAAATATAATCAACTATTTCCTTATAAATTTGAAATATTATTATTATTAAATAAACACGAAAATTTTAATATATTTCAATTTAGCTAATCATATATTTACAGTATTTTAAATTAATATTCATGTACTTAATATATTTCTTCTCCAATCACCAGGTAACCGACATGATGGTGGCCAACTCCTCAAACCTGATCATCACGGTGCGTCCTGCTAACCAGCGCGCTGGACCTCCGCCTCCTGATCCTCGGACGTCACAGCCACCCAGTGAACCGGATGAGGATAGGTAAGAAAACATAATTTAAATTATTTTAGGGAGTCCGTACTTCGTAGGTGAAAACGGAAATGAAATGCATTATACTCTGGAGAAAAATAATATCGTCTTAGCAAAATTATAAATTAAAAAAATATAATAAAAAATTGCTTTCTGCACTCAATCCGCAATGTCTCAAAATTGGGCGGAAAATGGATAATAAAGAAAGTGTTTTGGCTCTAAGTGGCCCGTGCATAGTGAAAATGATGTGTAACGCTAAAACCAACCCACAACTATTATTGCATGTGGATATGAATTCAAATGCTCTTAATTAAAAAACATTAAAACAATGAATATCTAGAAAAATAGGAAAGTATATACAATTTGAATGTAATGTAATAAAAACCTGAGTTTGAAATTTTTGTCGGGTTTTCCTATTTATTTTATCTAATATAGTGTTGCCACATCTTCTTGGAAACAAGCAAAAAGTAAACAAATATATTTTAGTAGACATTTTTACTTTTTTTACTCTGTACCAACAGATTCGACCAAGACGACCAAGACGAAGTAGTCGATTTGACCGCTGTCACTCTAGAAGACCAACCCGACGCCCCTTTCCCGCACGTACCCAGCAAAGACGACGGCCAGATACTGCACCTATAGTACATACTGCACAGGTACCGACGGTGTCGCCAGGTGCACAGACTCTAGTGTTGCCCGTTGGGAGAGTTTTGTTTTCTGACAGCTGTCAACGCCAAGCTTGAAGACCAACGCCAAACGTATCGAGTTCCGTAATGATTGAAAATTTGAACTCAGAACAATTTTGAATTTGGAACGTTACTAATTTGACAGCTGTCACTGCCGAAGACGAAACTAAAAGGCCGTTCCGTATAAAATACGTATTATTTATGTGTCGCTAGGTGCGCAGAGCATTAGTGTTGCCAGTTGCAAGAAATATTTATGTATTATTATATTTTTTGTCTGTTTTAATGTTACGTTTTTAAAATTGAAATCATGCTATGTAGTGCTGTTACGTACTTAATAAGGGTGACGTGATAAAGCGGTCAATGACGTACTTAATGTGTCAAATGTGATTAAGAAGGTTCCAAGGTGTTGGGTTCTAGTGTTGCCAGGTATGTACATTCCATATTAGATAAGCTAATATGTACAAAATTAATTATAACAAAAATATAAATGAACTCAATTAAGTAGCTTATATTATAATTAATCCTAAGAATGACTTTTAAAACATTTTACACGAATTCTATAATTAGTAGTATATTACGTCGTTACGTCTACACCTACGACGAACGTAGATAACGTTATGTCTAAAAATTTTTATAATCATTAATACTGACAACACTAGATGGTTCCTGTATTGTTATTCCTCTTGTGGCTTATAAAAACTTTTTGGTACTACTTTTTATATTTAACAGAATAACTTTAGATAACAGAAACATTCCTTATAGTATATATGTAATATTTTATTTTATTCAAACAGATGAAACTGTGTTCCGATTCATATCATTTTTAAAAGAAAATTATTAAAAATTAAATTAATAATATATACTGGGATGAATAATGAATTAAAACTAACGAACATATTGATAATGACGAGATTTCATTATAAACAAACAAAATAACATCATTCGAAACGAATAATTGTTATATATCAAAATATATTTCAAAGTAGCTAATTTGATAAAATAGATAACATTCCATATTAATTTTGAAAGCTAAACATCGTTGCGTGGTTTGTTGAATGAACTGTTTTTCCACTAGGTTCTCTGAAGGTGAAAAAACAAAGCACATCTCATCATTATTTATTATATTATCCGTTTCTCAAATAGAAACAAACTATTATTAATCTGCGATAAATTTGTCTATTAAAATTAAAACAATGTAATTTAGTAGCATAGAAATAAATAATATTCAGTTGAAATTATAAAAAATATGTTATAAATGTTAACATTTAATTGTCGACAATAAATTAGTCATAGCAAAAAATGTTTTGTATTAAATACGTGTCAAATTCCATCCATTTTTGTTGTTACGCGTTCGTTTTTAAAAAATATTGTTGCTGTGAAATATGAATTAGAACTAGTAGTGCTTAGGCCGAAGTTCCTATAGAAAAAAAAACAAATATATACACACTCCTTCTAATAAAAATAGCACTAAATTTGTGAAAAATTCAATTCATATTTTACTTGTAATTGAGTAATTAAATATTAAGATAGTATTTAGTTATATCTCTTCCAATGGAAGGTGCTATTTCTGTGTTTATCGAAATTATTCCATAATTAGTGTGAAATTTTATCATTTGGATGATTTTTTTTTCATTAATGCAATAAATTTTTGTGCCTTGAATCTCTGTGTTACAGCCGATTTAATATTTATAATAAGTAACTTGCACTCGATTTAGTACACTAAGAAGTGTATAGGGCCTAATATCGTGCCTTGCGGTACCCCCTTTAGTATATTCTACTTGTAGAGCGTGTATTATATTTTTTACATATATATTGTTATTGCTTAATCATTTTTTAAATAATTATAGCAAAATGAAACGGTATTCGTGAAGAGGTTGAACGAGAATTGATGATTAAAGTGTAATTAAAGACTTTCCTCTGTTTTGCTAAGTGTTGGAAGTATTTAAAATCGTTGTTATATGAAAAAAATAATATTTATAATGCTATACACCCACCTTAGGACCACAGATAATGTAATATCGTTTATATTTTTTTATACCACACCTAAATATATATATTAATAGTACACTCAGAATAAAAGTGGCGTAGCTCAAGAGTTGACTATTTGTGGGAAATCACAATAGAATCTTAAAAAGCCTACCTTAAACTTTTTTTTTATGAGTCTTTTTAGCAAAATTAAATTTTACAAAAATAGTTAAGTGACTTTAATTCGAAGTAACAGTATGGACCTAATTTTTGTGAATGAAGTTATTACTTTAGTTGACTAAGGATGAATTACTTTAGTATTTAATGTATGTAAGTTTGTTAAGGTAACGTAAGGATAATAATCTTTGCACATATCAGTGTATATGAAATATCGTATACTTATAAACGATATTGTATGTATATTTTTATTATATTAAATCGCACCGCATTTATTGACAATCCAGTGGGGCTTTTCATTGCGTACACAAAATAAGTAATCAAGTGAAAATTAAAAAACAAACAAAAATAATAAAAAAACTATAACTAAATTAAAAAGCACGCATATCGTGATATCGTGCAGTGCGTGTTTTTT
>DWNA01000628.1:0-20665 GCA_018249835.1 Heliconius besckei | reverse complement strand
TTTAAAAAGAGTGGCCATGAGTTTCTTTGCCTGTATCTTCTCATGAGCTCAACCATTTGAACGGGCTTTTTTCAAGTCAAAATTGCACATTTTTTTTTGTTATTTTTAATTTGCATTTTTTTTTTTTTTTACTTTATGACATGTCCAAGTAAATGTTAAGCATTTTTATGGAATAAAGATATTTTGACTTTGACTTTGACTTTGCATGTTACGAATACCTTGAACTGTGAAACGTTCAAATGAGTCTATTCTTTCTGAGCTCAAAATAAAGACGCGTGCCTCTTCAATAATTGAGCAGCAGTTTATTTGCTATATTGGCCATATAATGATAAAAGGTGGAGAAATTTTGGAACGGTTAGTCGTAGTTGGGAATACAGAAAGCAAGAGATCACGTGGCCGATCCCCAGCGCGATGGACATACCAACTATAGAGTGGAAATCTCTCTCACAAATTCCACGAGGTGGTGAAGTGCGCAATGGATCGCAACCAATTGCAGGAATGCACTCGTGCTCGTGTGAAGACCTCCAACCACGATCATCAGTCATGATTGATACGAATAACAAGCAAGTAGTTGCATTTTATCTCAACACTAGAATTCCTTAAGATTCGTTAGAAAGAAAGAAGCAGAAATATTTTATTTTTCAACTTCATTACGCTGTATCCTCTATATAGCAGTGTAGGCAATGGAAACCTACTATTAAGATATTTTGTTTCCCACTTGCCGCCGAATTTTTGACGTCATATTTTGCCGTGATACCAGAGTGAAGAAATGAAAACATTATTAACCACCGAAACGAAGCCACAACCGTCGCGTTCACAGCCACGCGCTAATACATTTCTTTTCTTTCTTTTCGTTACTTAGCTCTATAAGCTTAGTATAGGTTTCAAAACAAAAGAGGTATGGATAAGTGCCACCAGTGTCAAAACATCTCATATTTAACTTTTCTTATAAGTTGGAAACATTTCTCGGCATTCTTTGCTTAACCAGATCAGAGAAATGAAAATTATGTCATTGTTATTATTTAACCAAAAGGAGATCCCACCCACAACCCACGTATATACGATTTGACACTGTTAAAATAATGTAAAATTGTAATACCCACATATTCCTCATCAGGTTCTTCAAAACGGAAGTTGTAAGCTCTTTCAAACTTGCCCTGTTCCTCCACAGTTTTCTCGTCCTCTTCTAAATCATCGTCATCACGTATTTTGTCTAGAGCCTCCCCCGCGTCGCCTTCTTCAAGATATCTGATAGATCAAAATATTATTTTTATGGTTCATGTACATAATAGAAATAATAGTCGTTTTTTTTTCTATTTTAGATTCAAGTTGTAGCACGTTGTACATATAGCAAGGAAACTTGACAACCTAGTGTTAACACTCTCCGTTTCACAGTTTTCGCCGAATTCTTAAAGCATTGCGTGTAGAGTTGCAGAGCGAGGAAATAACAAATTTCAATTCAAGTATCAATCAAACCCGCCGTCGGCTTCGTAGTCGTGCTGAAAGTCGTACGCTTGTGCGCGTGGGATACGACGGCCTCACAATAATAATAAAAAGTTTTTAAAGATTTTTATAAAATAAAGATACGTCTAACGCGTATAGTGGCGTAGCTCCCTACGCCACTACATGCAGGTTAAGACACTCGATTACCCACTTTCCGCCGAATTACATTAAACTTCAAATAATTAAAAATATTAGTTTCGATGGCTGCAAGATATTGCAACGACAATGCTGGATTTTTTAATAGTAGTGTTGTCCTAGTTTTCTACACACTTCCATAAATGGCGGGACTTAACGCAGCGCTTTGTTTTCGCGCTAGAATGATGACATGAAAATATTTTTTTCTCTAATTGATAATCAAACTCATAACCGTCGCATTTATATTCAAATGCATATATAAGCATATATTTCATTGCTCTAAGTAATAATGGAACCCACTACCGTCGCGCTCATAGCCCCTGCCCTTGCCCCTGCGCCACACCAGCTCCAATCTTGTGACATTATGTGCTAATTTACTGTTATTTGGCTCAATATAAAAGGTTGAAAATCTTCAACCCAACCGCAAACCTGCAAAAGGTCTTGCTACTTTCTCTTTCTTCTGGTCTTTAATAATAAAAATAAAATGTTTTCTAATATTTTTCTATTTTTAATATGTAACAAACGTAAAAAAAGCATTATAAAATGTACTATGCTCATGCTTCTGCCTACGCCACTGTGTGTATGTGTTGATTATGTAGAGTGTGAAGATGACTTATTTATTTTATACATATTTACCTTTTATTCAAAATATAATCTCTTAGAAATGCCTCCCCCTCGTTCAGCGATGGATCTGACCACAGTGCTCTCAGTGGTGCCAGTTCCTTTTCCACTTCATTGTCTACATGCTCCACTTTACCAATAAGAAAGTCTTTGATTCTTTCATTCTGTAGAAGTAGCAATTATATCAATATGACTTTTATTTGATTAAACTATAAAAAGCTTTTATGCTTGTTGGTATAAAATTATAGTTTTAAATATATTTAAGGGAAGAAATAAATATTATATTGTCTAAGCAATTTTTATGCAACTAGATTTTTTTGTTAAGGTATGTGAGTTTTGTATGGTAGGATAGACAAACAGCACCTAGTTGTTAAGACACTCCATTCTTCTCGTCCTGCCCAATTTGAATAATTCATATGGACTGGCTGAACTCATTGCCAAATTTTGTCTTGCCAAAGCAAAAAAACGAGAATGATCAATTCTCTGAGCGGAAACTGAATTCACTACTATCATTTTTACATTCTCTCATATATTTTTAAAGTATTTCTTAAATTTATTGTTTTACCTTTGATGATTTTACTTTTTCGTTTTCATCATCAGATTCATCAATTTCAGCTTTCTTCTCTATACTAAAAATATTGGGATTGCCGTCATCATCATCATCACTGCTGTCGCCAAAAGTCACTTTTTTAATTTCAGGCTCCTTTTCTAAAATTATTGGTTTAAGTGCATTGAAATAATGGAATAATTAAACAAATGAACATAATTAAGGTGTTATTATAACATATATTTTTTACCTTTTTCTTTTTCAACTTTTTCATCAAAAAATTTGTAATTAGGATCATAAATTTTGGGATCTTTAGTTTTTAAAAGTGCTAAGGTTTTAAGGAATTGTTTTTCAACTTCTTCTGATACTTCAGGAGACTCATCACTGTCATCTTCACTATCAGATGATACAGAGGCATCTGAGTTTAGAGCTTTCGGGCCATATTTTTGTTCCACTGTAAAAAATAAGTTAATTGGTAAATTTTATACATTAATGGTAAAATATTTTTAGTATATCTGCTATACTGTATAAATTATATCCTAAAGTCCTTAGAATGTTAATATTATTATGTTCTCACATTTATGTAATTCTTCTTTTTCACGCCAAGCATCATATTTTTTAGCATATTCATTTTCTGTTCTAAGAGCCACTTCATCTTCCGAATCTTCATCAAACAATGTTGGTTTAGTCATTTTAGTTATTTATAAGCCACATTTAATTTAATTAGACACGTATTATTTATAACCAAAAATGTAAATACAGCTGCAAGCATGGCCATCCATAATAAAATAAATGTCAATTGACATCTGTTGATCTGTCACTGTCTAAGAAACTAAACTAAAATAATTATTACAAATCGTAATTAGATCAAATTATTCAATTTAATGTACTATATATACGATGTCGTATTCAATTTCAAAAACGAAAAAAAATAGAGATGAATTTTAATTTAGTAATAGATATGATATATTAAAATGAATTGAAATGATATATTAAATATTAAATTTAGTTTTATTTTATTACTAAAATTATTTTAACTACTAATTAAAACTTAAATAAGAAAAATGTCTTTATAATTTAGGTATTTCATTATAATTATTAAACAGATATTTTTCAGTGGCATTTTGTTTATCTTATCTATAGTTATAGTTTTTTTTATAGTAAGATAAGCAAAAGACAAGTAAGCTAGTTAGTTGTCAAAATAACTAACCTAAGTTCCAACCGGCTATATTGATAATTGTTTATTATTAGTAATTAGAATATTTGAATCTTAGTGTTTGTAATTATAAGTTAATTGTGTATAGACAAGAAATAAAAATGACGACAAACCCGCGTAAAGGCACCGATCCGGTGCCTTTGGAGGAAAGTGATCAACTTACTATTCGTCCATTGTAAATATCAACAAATTTGTGTATTTATTTGTTTGATTATTAATAATATTTAGTCAAGTTTCGGGTACATTTAATAGTTTTTAAGAATTAACTTTAAATAATTACTTATAATTTATTGTTTATAAGCGACAGGCAGTACTGTGCAACCTAACTTTAGCAATGTTATTAAATGCCTATTATGAGACAGCTATAGTAAATTTTGAGTGTTCATATTGTATTGAATAATGAATTAAAAATTTCAGAGGAGCTGGGCAAGAAGTAGGAAGATCATGCATCATGTTAGAATTCAAAGGAAAGAAAATAATGGTATGTTTTTAATAAAATTATATATTTCATTAGATTATTTTATGAATATAAAGACTAAATTTCAAGAAGCCAAAGGATCTTTAAAGGATATTATGTAATAATTAATTTTATATTAACATTGGCCTGGTTAAATACTTAACCAGTTTTTGTGTTATTCTCACTCTAAAGTAAGACAAATATATAAAAATGTAGCATGACTCAAAACTTGCACTTTGCATTTTCACACACATTTCCTGCTATTTGCACCACAATTTTTTATGTTTCTGAATATAAATAACTTCTGTTGTAATAACTACTACTGTAACTAATAACTGCTACTTGCTTGTAGTTGGATTGTGGTATCCACCCTGGATTATCTGGAATGGATGCCTTACCATTTGTTGATTTGATAGAAGCAGATGAAGTAGATTTATTATTGATCTCACAGTAAGTATTACCTTAATAATAATAAAAAATACTAAGAGATCCATGAATAGTGTGAGGATGTTTTGGTTCAGGGGCACAAGGGTGTGACTGTAATGAGGCGGTTGTGGGTTTGATCCCCACTCAAGGAAATTAAATATTTATCTAAATTTATATTTCCATTTCTTTGCTCTACTAGATTTATAGTATTAGTATATATAATTCTACATAAGTTATAATAAATTAGATATGCCTCAATAAGGGGAAATAGCTTAGTAATATACTGGTTCAAATCCTTTTTCATTCAATTTTTAATATCATTGCCATTATTAATACTATTGAAGTAATGTTTTCTTTGTCTATGCCTATACAGGGAATGAAAATAATTAAAATATAATAATTCGTAACTGGGAATTGAACCCACAATGTGTAAAACTGCTTCAAATTCCAGTTTTGATCAAGAATTTTTTTCAGCTTCCATTTGGATCACAGTGGAGCACTTCCTTGGTTTCTTACAAAGACATCCTTCAAGGGCAGGGTGTTTATGACACATGCTACTAAAGCTATCTATAGGTGGCTTGTATCTGATTATATTAAAGTTAGGTGAGTTTGTGTATGTTTTAAAAGTATTTCTTTTTAGCTTTACTCTGTATCCTGCACATAGCAGAATAGACTGAGAAAACCTGGGAACCTAGTTAGCACTATGTTAACTAGTGAATTTACTACCTATCGCAATTAGAGTCACATGCTTGTGACCCAGCACCACGACTAGACTCTTAAAGATTCTTTATATATAAATGAACAAAATTTGTGTTTTTTTATGTAACTATAAATTTAAGTTTTTTTAGATTTATGCATCTATGGTACTATGCATGTTATTTTTTAGTTATTTATTTATATTAAATGTAATAAAGTAAATCAAAGTATAAATAAAAAATGTTTATTACCCATTATCTCAAAACTTAATATATAATATTAGTAATATTATATATCTTATATAGAACAGTTTCGCCTCAGTCGGTTTATTTTGTTGGGCTAATCTCGGGAACTACTGGTTTGATTTGAAAAATAATTTATGTTGGATGAGGCCAGTCAGGGCGCAGATGCACAAGCGTGCAGCGTGCGACAGAAAGACACTGGAAGTAATGTAAAAGCTAGTACAATATATTATTTAACTCTTTTATCTTTTTATTTGTATATTTATTACAGCAACATATCAACAGAGCAAATGCTATACACTGAATCAGACCTAGAAGGTTCCATGGATCGTATAGAAACTATTAATTTTCATGAAGAGAAGGACGTCAGGGGTGTTAGATTTTGGGCGTACAACGCTGGACACGTGCTCGGGGCAGCCATGTTTATGATTGAAATTGCTGGGGTTAAGGTAATTTAGTGTTGTTTCTATACCTCTGCGTGCGGCGTTGAGTTCCGCTACTTAACACGTTTTGAGAATTTGGCGGAAAATGGAGAACAGAAATGTCCTAATAGAAACGTGTCTATCCTACTATGTACGGGATAAAGCTGAAAAAAACATTGTTTACAATTTAATATATTTTTAAAATATAAACATAAAATTTAATAATGATAATAAGTATATATAATAATTTACCTTATTTTTGTTAAAGGTATTATACACTGGTGATTTCTCTCGACAAGAAGACAGACATTTGATGGCGGCCGAGATACCTACAGTTCACCCTGACGTACTTATAACTGTAAGTAATTTGAAATTCACCTTTAAATATAGCAAATATAAACGGTAATTTTGTAGTTCCGGCAGTATGAACGCTGTGCCTATGGCTGTAAATCGTTACTTTATGTATACTACGATGAATGCGGAAATCTAAATCTCATCACTGTAATTTTGAGTCTATTATTATATAAGAATATTATTGCCAAAAATGCTACGAAAATCATATTATGGCCTATATGTTTTCGGTTTTGACTTGAAATTTATCAATGCAATTCTAATTGATTTAGATCAAAATGAATAAAGGGCCCCCTAGGCCCCCCAGTAGACCCCTGTGGGACTCCTTCACTGTTAGTAGCCAATTTACTTTTTGCTCAAATAACCCGAAACAAAGCCCACTCCAGGATTAAAGTGTCCTTTACGGATTTCCGTGATAATTGGTCCAGCGCCGGTTACGGGATGCGCAGGTCAAAACTGTTTCAAAACAACAAAATAAACACAAGATTATGATTTACTGAAATATTATTGTGGGTTCTAGTCACTAGGTCCCATTAGGTGTGGAATGCAGCGTGAAGCTAATTATTTTTTATTAACAATAATCTATCACTAAACAGGAATCCACATACGGAACACACATCCACGAAAAGAGGGAGGAGCGCGAGTCGCGCTTCACGGGGCTCGTGAGCGACATAGTGCTGCGCGGCGGACGCTGCCTCATACCGGTGTTCGCGCTGGGCAGGGCGCAGGAGCTGTTGCTTATACTGGGTGAGTGTTGTGCACTTTTCACATACATTATGTATTTTCCGTGTCTAGGAAATATACTTGCCAGATAAATCACTTCATTCACTTGTTCTAATATCTTTCCATTTACACTGATCTTGCATTCCTTTCTCTTTGTCTTACACGCAATAACAATTTTTAAATTGTAAATAGATAAATCTGTGTTTAAAGCTTAAAGTTGTGTATGTAATCTTTTAAAATGTATAAAATTTGCGAAAATCATAGATTAAATTATCATGTAACAACTAACAAGTCATTTGATATTATGATTTTTACAGACGAATACTGGTCCCTTCACCCGGAGCTACAAGACATACCCATATACTACGCGTCTTCTCTCGCCAAGAAATGCATGGCGGTCTACCAGACCTATGTGAATGCGATGAACGATCGCATTCGTAGACAGATTGCTGTTAACAATCCTTTTGTGTTCCGGCATATATCTAATTTGAAGGTATGTCACTTTTTACTTTATTATTTTTGTGGTTTTTCTTAAATTTTTGTTTGTGTGTGTTTTTGCAGGACGAGGACTGATAGGTTGTGGTAATATAATGAGTTCTCGGTGAGTCCGTGGTAATATAATGAATAAAGTAGCGCGGAGAAATTTATTTATTGGGTTCCCTGAACGTCTCCTATAGAAAAAATATTAGATAGTATCGGATTCTTTAATAAAATATGTTAGTCCAAGTGTATAGCGAAGTGGCGTATATTTTAGGTAAATTATTATTATTATTGTATTGTTATTTTGCATTAGTTTCAAATTAATTTTTAATTTATTTAAGATTATAGTTGTAAGTTATTTCAAATAATACAGTTTGAGTTGAATACATCAGAACTAGACAAAAATATCGTGTGTTTTAAATTTTATAAGTAATATATGTGAAATTTTATACGGGTGGATGTTTGATCCACTTTAATGCAAAAATTTCACAGAAATGTAGCTTAAACATTAGAATAACATATGAGCAATTTAATTAAGTAAAAAAATAATAATTTAGTTATAATAAAACAAGAAATTTTGCAGGTGAAGCCACGTTTAGATTGCTTATTTTTTATATAAGATTTATCATTAATTAGACATAGAGACAATTAATAATAAAAAATAAAATACTTTTTAATCATAAAATACTAACTACGTATTGCATTCTCTTCGCCAATCGCGAACACATCTATTTCTGGTTTTACCTTTTCATAAAGATGCGGGAAAGCGCCTTCAGCCTTATACTTCTTTCTCACCACCTCGTACAACGCCAAATCAAACATTTCCTCAAATTCTTCTCTATTCATGAATATATCCGCGTATAAAAATGAGTAACCACCGACGTCGCGAGTGAATTTTTCCATTTTTCTCATCGCATTCACTGGGTTATAAGGTTTCTTCTCTTTGACTTTTCCTGGGACTCCGTAGACTCCTAAATCGTTGTACATCGCATAATTAGTTCTTGGCACTAAATATTTTCCCTTTGGGCGTCTCAATTGACCAGATAATGGGCCGTGGTCTATAATCTTGCATGGATATACTAGGAGTGGAAACTTCTCGAACAGTTCGCTAGCTACTTCAATCTGTTGTTCCAATTCCTGGATAGGAAGAACGATGTCTTGGAATACTTGTTTTGTGAAAGTGTAAGCTCGTACTCCAGGGGTTGTGGTAAATTTGAGGAAGGCAGGTTTTGGGGGCAGCAGCCAGCCAAAAAATAATCTAAATAAGGAATCGTTCCCAAATGATATCATGTCCTCTACTACCCAGAATATAGGTCTATTGTGACGTAACAAGTAGTCCCTGAGCGGTATCAGTTCAATACTCTCTCCTTTTTCTAAGAATGATTCTACATGTTTATAAAACCAGGGCTTGTACCATCTTGAACAGTGATTGACAGTTTTTTTTCTGTCATATTCTGAGTATTCCCCTGTCATGACTACAGCCTTATCTTTACTAAATATAGTGCCTTCGATATAATCAGGATGCTCATTAGGACTGGCTTCGTTAGCTCCGGAAAGTTCTCGAATCATATCACAATAGTTCTTTTGTCCATCAACAGGAATGTATTTAATTTTAATATAGGGCTTAATTTTGACGATTTTTAACGTCATGGCGACTAAGAAACCAAGGCTGCCATGAGACCAGGGCAAAGCTTGGTAGAGGTCAGCGTATTGGTTGTCTGCAGTAGCCGTTACAAGAGACCCGTCGCCTAGGACCACTTCGTAGCTGGTGATCGTCTCGTGATAGAGGCCGGCTTTGTGAGAATGTGTTGACATTCCAGTACCTAGAGCTAGTCCTGAAATTAGATTTTAATATTTTAATAAGCTTAATATCAATTGAGTAAAACATGTTCTAAAATTATAATACGAATAGCATATTTGTATATCCAAAAACAAAAAATATAAAAGGCTGTATTCCTGCTTTAACAAAAAGTTACACATTTTTCGAAAATAACATGGTGACCCATGTAGTTTATTTAGTAAATTGATCATATCTTTCTCCTTCAGTCTATTAGAATTAAAGTAAAAGATCTTCCACAAACCTCCCAAAGTGGCATCCACGAGTTCTATAGTGACCGCCAAAGAGTACCCTTTAGGTATCAAATACTCTGTTATATCACCGATGGTAGCCATGGGTTCCACCCTCACTGTCATAGCTTTGTCATTCAATTCTAAAATATCGTATAAAGGAATGTCAACCTTATGGTGTAGGTGCTTTTGGAAGAAAGTGGTAGAAAGTGACAACCAATTAGGCCTTGATGTGCAAAGGAGTTTTCGTTTGTTTGCCGGTTGCTTGTTCCATTCTTGTACCTAAAATTGTTAATAAAGTAACTTTCATAGAGTTCATTGGTAAAAATTACTTGTTAAAATTACGGCATATTTTATACATATGTACACACATATGTATATATTTTAAGTAAGTTTTAAGCAAAATAATATATTTAAAAAAATCTTTTTTATAGTTTATACAATTACTAGTCGGCCCGGACGCGGCTACGCCCGCTTGAACTATACGATTATTTATGAAATTATTTTCGATTTTCAATAGAACTTGTAAGAAAATATAAGCCTAAATAATTAAAATAAGTTAAAAACGAATAATAAGTGGAGATTTATTATTAGAAAAAATATCTGAGTAACCGAAATGAACAAACAAAAGAAGTAAAAGTAACTAAAGAAAATTCTTAATATTAGAAAAAGTACCTAAAGTTTGCCGTGCGCGCGTACTATACATTTTTCTATATTAAATAATTAAATTTTTTGCGAACAATATTAAATAAAATCCCAAATTATGAAAATTACGATATTTTAAGTATATAACATCGGTATAGATAACCGAACTGAGATAAATTAATTACAAGCAGCAAATAATTAAATAAAAATTAACAGTAATTCGAAAATATATAAAAATTTACACAAAAACCATTAAAGTCGTCTGCCCGTTCGCGTCGGTCATACTCATACTATACCACTCGTAGGTTAAGTCATTTCGTATCAGTGACATAAATAAATACATACAACATAAATAAAAAGTATCCTATGTTCATCCCGAGACCCTCAAGTATCTCTATATGAGTATTTTATCACAATTAAATTAGCGGTTTGGGCCTGATTGCGTAAAATACAGACAGACAGACAGAGTTACTTTCGAATTTATAATGTAGGTATGGATTGAGGCTGTTACGCCGTCACCCAGATAATGAATTATATTTTAATTTCGCCTTCTCTAATAAGATAAAGTGCGGCGTTGAGCCCCGCCACTCAAAAGGCAATGTATAGAATTCGTGCGGAAAGTGGAGAAGGGAGAGCCGTGATAGGTGTTGTTCACTGTAGTGGTTAGTTGTTGTGTAGTGTCTAAGTTTAACCCTTTTTAGTTTAAAAAACAATCAGAAATATATTTTATTCATTCATTGTGCGTGTGTCTATAATGGGTGATGGTGGGAAACGGAAGTATCTTAATGGGAACGGAGTGCATGTGCGGGATACAGCGTGAAGCTAAAACAATCATAACTGTACCTTATTCTGTATTTGTCTAACGGCAGAATCATGCCTGTGAGGATCACTATTACGCTTCCTTATGAAAGCTCGTAAACGTAACATCAAAGTGAATATAAAGCTCGCCGGCAAACAAAAGGCGCACACGACGAACTCCCTGTGGTCCTCCAGCCATTGTATTATTTTATGTTTTATTGATGGTGGTATCATTGCTATTAGAATCTAATAAAAAATAAATATATTTTTAGTGACTGAAAATTAAATTATATTTGTAGAAAAAAAATATATAAACACGTTTTTAAAGCTCGCGTATGAGTTTTAATTAAGTAAGTTTAATGAGAATTTTAAATAAATTAAAAAATATTGTAAAAAATTGGAATTTCAAAAAATATTCGCGACAAATTCGTTACATGGCTATTACATAAACTTTATATTAATTAAGTTTATAAACTTACTCTATTCGCTTAGAAAATTCGATATGTAGTATTCAATTAGCAATGTATATTGTATGAAATTGAAACGTATCAAAATGTTTTTTTCTTTCTATTTGTTATAAAAAAAATTATTATGAATAACTAAATATCATTGTAATACTAACCTCAAACATTTTTACTTTAATCTATACACTTTGCTCTTGCCATTGAAACTAAACTAAATTTAATCAATTAATGACAAAAGAATAATCATAAACGAACGTAAAGATACCGTATCTGGCAGCTGTGCTCTGTCCGCAATCACTGTTACCTACACAGATAATGTATCTTTTTTATCGTGCAATAGGTATATGACTTTTAAAAAGTGTGTATATATTTATATATTTTTTTTTAATAAAATAAATTTTAGCCATATATTTTTTTATTTTATGCCCGTTTTCATTGTTCTTTTTTTAAGATGTATAAGGACTATTACATAAAACGGAACGTTGTAAATTGCAATGCCCAAAATATGATATTGTCCTTGACCTTGTATTTGTAGTAGTAATTACGAGGTTATTCCCCTTCGCTTATGTTTCTATGATCGTTTTTATTTTTAAGTTAATTTAGGGTTCTGGCAGGGGATTAAAACTATGCTAAGTGTAACCTGTAACTGCCTGTAACGGATAAACGTCATTTCTAATATAGTGCCTAAGAAAATAAAAAATAATGAGCTTTATAATTTAACATTATTTTATATCATAATTTTCATTTTATTATTTTCGACAGAGGCCAGTCGTGGCGCAGGGGCTCAAAGTGTGTGTGTGTAAATGCGACTGGTTGTGAGTGCGACCCCACTCAAGGAAATTAAATATTTATTTAAATTTATATTTCCATTTCTTCGGTCTGGTGTCGTTAAGTAGTGGCTTTTGCAACTGCGTTTCGCATTAAATAATGCAGGGCCATAACGTCCATCCCTAACTCCTTCCTGGAATATGATAGGGCTCTAAGAGACATTTTTACCCCAGAAACCTAACAGCACCTTCGATGCCTCTACGAACTCAGTCCGCCCATCGAATTCTGAGGATGCCCACCGGAACAGTAACGCGGTTTAGACAACACAAATAAGGTGTACTCTACGCGGCAGCTCTTGCCACGCGTAACGTGGACTTGTAACATCATCGACTTCACGTACCTGAATGCCGTCTATGCCACTATTTTGAGACTGCACAGCCGGCGTTGTAATTCCTGACTGAGATTGCCAGAGGCTATTTTCAATACCCTGGATACAAAATAGAGCTTAATATTATGTTTTATGCCGGGGTCGCTGTGTTTATAAGGGAGGACTTGAGTTTCCCTCGTCTTGCCTTTGAAGGTCAGTTGACCTTCAAAAGGAAGTTATCTTTCTCCATGTTGATTCGTACGATCGTGTCCGCTTCTACGTTTGCTGGTACAGGTCCCATAGTGGTAACGCAGAAACAGAGATCGACTCAAGCAACAAGCAATCGGCTTCATACTTTGCTTTTGCGTAGAGACGTCTCCTCGCTGCGTGGAAGACGATACGACTTGGGTACCTTCAAAAAGTGGTCTATTTTTACCTTAATGGCTGGCAATGTTCCTTTGGTGTTAAAAGAATCAATAAAAAAATAATTGACGAAATTTAAATTACTAATTCCAGGGAATAGATCACTTCGAAGACATAGGTCCGTGTGTGATAATGGCGTCCCCGGGAATGATGCAGTCGGGTCTATCCAGGGAGCTCTTCGAGTCATGGTGCACGGATCCTAAGAATGGAGTTATTATAGCTGGTAAGATTAATAATACATTGTTATTTTAAAAATATAGAGGTAGTATTAACAATATAGTATCGATTTATGTTTTAGAACAAATTAATGACTGAGTGAATGGGTGGATAATATTTTAGAAAATAAAACAAAACTAAAGACATTTTTTTATGATTGAATAAATAAATATATAACAAAGTTAATAGTGCACTCTTGTCAGAGTGGTCGCGGTTACTTAGATGGCCCATTAGGTTAAGGTACGCAGACATGGCCGAGTTAATTATTGTACCTAATATTGAGACCTGGACCGCTCCCCTAGTAATGTCTAAATAATAATTACAGGTTATTGCGTAGAAGGCACCTTAGCCAAGA
This sequence comes from Heliconius besckei, assembly GCA_018249835.1. Classification (NCBI taxonomy): domain Eukaryota; kingdom Metazoa; phylum Arthropoda; class Insecta; order Lepidoptera; family Nymphalidae; genus Heliconius; species Heliconius besckei. The sequence goes on along the minus strand of DWNA01000628.1, from coordinate 6,743 downwards.
CGATTCTATCTGAGCCCGAAGAAATAACCTCTATGTCGGGACAGAAGCTGCCACTCAAGATGTCGGTCGATTATATATCGTTTAGTGCTCACACCGATTATCAACAGACATCAGAATTTATTAATATATTGAAACCTCCTCATGTGGTGAGAATTTTATATAAATCTTATTATTAATTATTAAGCTGAGGCTGTCGTGATGCAATGGCACAGCATCTGATTGTGAACACGATGGTTGTGGGTTCGATTCTCACTCGGGGAAATGATAATTTTTTACATGATCGCTCTGATAACAAGATTAAGTATGGTGTTGAGTTTCTTTATTTAAAATGGAATGTCTCGAAAAATTTATCAGTGCACTAGGAACAGAGTATGGTATCACTAGGTTCCCTCTGCATACCCTGGATGCATACTATGTGTGGGATACAGAAGTGCTGAAAGTAGAAGCTAAAAAAATTGTAAAATCATGTGGGACGTCATCTGACTGTAAAAGTGAAAGGGTGCAGGTTTAAATTTTTTTCAGAGAGGCGAAAGTCTTGATGAGAATGGAGTGTCCGTAATACTTAGTTCCCAGGTTTCCTCTCCTACATTGCTATGTGCGGGATACAAAGTGAAACTGTAATAAATTCTCCCAATGAGTGCAGGTGCTGGTGCACGGCGAGCAGAACGAGATGTCGCGGCTGAAGGCGGCGCTGCAGCGCGAGCACCGCGGCCGCCTCGCCATTCACACGCCGCGAAACACGCAGCAGCTCGCTCTCTCCTTCCGTGGTGACAAGACCGCCAAGGTACCAACGAAATTATAAGGGTTTCGTTTTTTGCCATTTGACTGCGGAACCCTAAAAATATTGATGTTTTTCACAATAATTGTTCCCGTTTGTCAACAGGTAATGGGCTCATTAGCAATGGAGGCGCCAGTGCCGGGAACACAGCTGCAGGGTATTCTTGTCAAGAGGAACTTTAATTATCACATATTGGCGCCGGAGGACCTTAACAGTAGGTATTGTTTAGATTAACTAGGTTTTGGATATTTGGAGAAAATATGCCATTTTTTTGCCTCACGCTATTACCCGCACATAGCAGGGTAGGCAGAGGAAACCTGAGAGCCTAGTGTTGGGACGCTCCCGTCCGTTGAGAAGCGGAACCCAATATCGCGCTTTGTTTCGTTACTAGAACGAGGAAAATTAAAAGAATCAGCGTCACGCTGTATCCCATATGCAGCAGGGTAGGCAAAGAGAACCTAGTGTTAAGACACTCTGTTCCCCACTTTTTAATTTTTCGAGGCATTGCTATTTCGAATAGCTATTGTGAATAGCAATGCCTCGAAAAATTAGGCGGAATACTCAATAGAGTGACGAAAGTCGCCGGGCTTTTGTTGTTGCCAGAGCGAAGAAGTGAAAATATTAATAAATAATAATTAATTCCCTCGAGTGGGGATCGAACCCCTAATAATTGTGCCCCTTCGCCACGACGGCCTCAAATAACAATGCAAAATATTAAATATTTCATTTTCTCGAGTGGGAGTCAAACCCACAACCAGTCGCGTTTACAGTCGCACGCTTGTTCCCCTCAATATGCTTTGTTTGGAAGCTATAAAAAAATCATAATATCTATCCAACAGAATACACAGAACTATCCCAATCGTCGGTCCGTCAGAGGGTTTCCCTCCATTTCTCGGGAACTATAGCCACGCTCCGGCACGCCATACTTCGGATATGCGGCACCTCAATACCCTCACCCTCGGATACCAGGTGGAGGCTCTACAACTGCCTCGACCTGGTCGTAGAACTGCCGACCCTGACCCTGGAGTGGAGGGCCCAACCTGTGGCGGACATGTATGCGGACGCGGTGTTGGCGGCGTTGATCGCCGCGTCAGGCAGTGGTGGTAGTGCTAGTGGTGGTCTCGTGCCTGTTGCACCAAAATTGGATAGGATGCATTTTAAGGTCTGTTAAATTTAAAAACTTTAAAACCTGATAAGGATTTTTAAAATTAATATGTTGCATTTTAAGGTTCGATTTTGTTTTTATTCGTGTTTGTAAGTTGAAAAGAATTGACGTAATATATATTGTTATATATAATATTGTCTTTCTTTATTTATATTACAGATTGTTAGTTTGATTCCAACTTGAGGAAATGAATAAATATTTCATTGCCTCAAGTTGGAATATTTTTATTCGGCGTCGAGTTCTGTTACGAAACACACATTGCTTTTAAATTCGTTGAAAAGTGGGGAACAGAAGAGGCTTATTGGCGACGGAGTGTTTTAAAACTGGGTTTCCTGTGCCTACCTTGCTGTGTACGCGATATAGCGTGAAGTTCATTTTAGTTTTTTTTATTTGTATGGCATGTTAGGCAAGCGGAGCAATGAGAGCGGAGTGTTAAGACACTACAGACATAGTGGGTGTTGGGTAGCGTAAGTCAACGCTGATTTTTTAAAATATTTTTTTTATTATATACATATTCTTAAACAGATATATATATTCATATTTTCCAGGAATGTGTGATCGAGATGTTCCAAGAGATGTTCGGCGAGGATGCCGTGCCCAAGATGTTCAAAGGCGACAAGTTGTATGTGGATGTGGCGGGGAAGAGGGCACATATCGATCTTAATTCTATGGTAAATAGATTTTTTTTATACTATTGTTAGTATTTTTTTCTAAGTTCAAAATATATATTGTGAACTGCTATGTTAATTGCATACATATACAGTAATAACATTTTAAAGTAAAATTGAGAAAAAGTTGAAAATAAAAAATAGTTTTGTGTTTTTCTATAATAATCATAGTTATAGTCAATGTAATGTAATTTTTGATTGGCATACGAATAAAGAGTTGTTTAACATGTCAGGAGGCATCATGCCCCGCGGACGCGCGCCTTGAGCGCACGGCGCAGGCGGCGCTGTCGCAGCTGCACGCCGCGCTAGCGCCCGCGCGCGCCCCGCACCCGCACCCGCCCGCGGAGTAGGCGCGCGTAAGCAATATTTACATTTTTCTAATTCATTTTGGAAACATGATTTTTTGATTTATTAACCTCGATGAAATAAAATGTTGCTGGCTTTTAAAATATATTTTTTACAACCTTTATAGAGAGAGGTATTTGTCTAATGTAACTCATTCTGTGGATTTCTTGAATGTAAATTATTGTTAAAATATAATTAAATTTCATACAATTGTACATTTCATAAATTCATTCATTCAAAGTTCAATTCAAAGAAATATTAAAACATTTTTTCTACATTTTTTTCAAAAATAATAAAGGACTGAAATTTAGATTAATTTAAAATAAATGTTATGTTATATGCTTTTTTTAAATTTAATAACATTATATTTTCATTAAAAAAAAGGAACAATAAATTTAAACAATATAGAAATGCTTAATACATAAATGGTTACAAAAAACATGTCAAATAAATATGAAATTGTTTATTTCTTTAAAATAAAAAATTGTACATATTACTTTATTGTTTTATTTCTTTAATAACAGTTTTTATAAATTATATATAATTGTGTTACTAGAGAAAATAATATAAAAGTATACAATGATTTGAGGCCGTTGTGGACCAGTGTGGCTGAAAACACTACGGTTGTAGATTCGATTCCCACTGAGGGGAGTAAAAATACATAACACTTTCCCCGCTCTGAAAACTTGAGTAAATTGAGGAACGGAAGTGTCTTCAAGGGAACAGAGTGACTCTACACTAGGTTTCTAAAATAAATCTATAACTAAAAGGTAAATCTATAACTTATTGAACTTTTGACATTTACAAATGCAACCCGGGCTATAATACATCTATAGTAGCAGTGCAGTCTCACTGACAAGTGACGTTAATTCACTTCTCTTCCAAGACTTTACACTGGCACGCTCGGAACGCCAGATTTAAAGAACCATACCATACCAACACTTTACATCACCATCACCATCCTATCATCATTATACATACCCAGAAGTAGGCGTTACTTCTATTCTGCGGCTTTGTGGCTTCCAAACATCTTTTCCCCTATCCACACTATAGTTCCATAAATCAGTAATCACATCAATTCATGTTCACTACGGGCACGTAGCACACCACTACGACACTAGTTCTGCGGCCTGGCGTGCCTCTTCCAGAACTTGCGCACGTCGTCGTGCGAGGCGCGCGTGAGCACGAGCGTGCGCGCGCGCTCGCTGGCCCACGTCACGTACCCGGCGCGCGAAGCGTACTCACGCAGCACCGAGTACTCCGCCTGCGAGACGTCATGTATAGAGAGAATGTGTGTCTGTCTGTGGAGGTAATTAATGTGTGTCTCTCTCTCTTTTTGTGTGTATGATTATGTAAATGTCAATAACGACATTAATGTTTTGTCTGTGTAAAGGGGAGGTTGTGTGTGCGATAAGTCAGTGTGTAGATCTAGTCCTATGAATTTATGTGTAAATTTGAATGTGTAGACCTGTACACGAGCGTGTGTCTAGATTGAGATGTACATTCTTAAGTATAGTGTGAGAGTGAGTGTTTATAACATATTGTCGGACGTGTGTGTATTATATATATTATATATACATAAAGCGATACAGATACAGCTGAGTACAAAGGCGGCGGTGGAACGGCGGAACTCAACGCAGCATTGTCTCTTACCAAACCGAGGAAATGAACATAATTCACTATCAATCATATCAAGTAGATATAGATAGTAAATATTTAATTAATTTCAAGTAGGATATGTGTCTGTGTGTACATGTACATATATTTATACGTACCTGAGATAAAAACTGATTATATATAATCCCCTCTGTGTATGTGAATCTGTTACGTTCACTTTCCCATAACTGTATCTGATCCACAACCGTCGGGGGAAGAACTGATCGGGATATAATACCGCCCGTTTCGGATTTCAGCATCTACAAACATAATTATTTTAAAAATATTTGTTTACTTTTAATATTATATTGATTATTTAACCATAAACATATAGCTCTGGTAGACAAAACGCAGCGTTGAGAGCCGCCACTCAACACTCAAAAAATAAATAGTGCGTGGGGACCCAAATGTCTTAACACAAGATACCCTGTGCCTATCCTGATATGCGTGAAAAAAAGTGTGAAGCTGAAAATAATATAACATTATAAATATATACCTGCGGGTGCGCATGTTGCTCCAGATACTTGACTATCTGTTGCGCGGAGATGCCGCCTCTTAACGCCGCGCGCACCGACTCACGGGTCAGTACACCCACCACCACGTTTGGGAACCTGGTACAAACAGTCAATAAGCCGTTATTCAGACAATAAGCCGAAATTGCGCAAAAAAAATGAATAGTTAATTGAAATAATTGCAAATTTGTTTTAATTGAAAAATATCAAATTATTATTTACTTATAAGATATTTATATTATAATATACTAAGATACCTTTATTATATTATAATTTTTTCGAAATATTTCTCACAAAATTCAATAAAATAAATATTCTTCCTATTCAAATTATAAATGTTTATGGCAAACAAATTATTATTATTACTATTTTCAATATAAATAACAAATTAATAATCCTAAATCTTAAAAAAAGCCAAAAAAAATTACCTATAAATAAGCTCAGTGAATAATCCAAGCAGCGCCACTTGCAAGCTACTTTGCGTATATGCGTATACTCTATAATTAGTTTCCACAACTATATAACCAGTGCCTGAGGTCCCAGAGATCGCCTGACTCGAAGTCCCCTGGCCTGAGGTCCCTGATACCACTGGGCCTGTTGTTGGGGCCCCTAATACGGGTTGGAGAGGGCCTGAATCGTCTCGTACTCGAGCCATGTGGAGCGCGAGACTAGTGGGGTAGAAACGACCAGCTTTACGCTGTGGAAAGAAAATAAATATATTTTTATATTTTTAAATCGCTAATCTCAGGAACTATTGTTATTTTTTTTTTATTATTGTAATTTGATGGGAACATATGGGTTAGTAGTCAAAGAGCTTAGACGGTTAACAACAGGCGTGGGCGCAAATTTCTGTATATTTTCTCAAAACATAATATCCTTTCAAAAATTATATACATAATGTGTTCCTTAATAACATTAGAACATTGTTAGAAATTTAGTTTATTTTACATATATATTTTTATTTTTTTAAATTAAATGTTGAAGTACATGAAAAATTTTTCTAAATGTGTTCTGTAGTGTGGAATACACACTACAGAAACAAACATAAAAATTATGTAGAAAATTTATAAAATTTTTCCAACATAAATGGTAACAACAGGTTCGATTCACACTCTGTACCGTAAATCAACATTTTAATACATTTTCTAAATATTCAGCATTTTCTTTTACATTATTAGACTAGTATATTATATTAAAAATTACCTTTCTCTGATAAACAAGTCCAAATTCCCTCAAATGTTGCAAAAACACTAACATGTTATTACTCATGCCCTCTGTACTGTAATCCTGGAATAGAAAATAATAAATATTAAAGAATATAGAGAAACACACTTTTACAAAAATAATAATAATAATAATAATAAAACTCTTTATTGTACACACAAAAAAGAAATAGTAGACTACAAGTAAAAGAATATGGTACAATAGGCGACCTTATCGCTGAAATAGCGATTTCTTCCACGTAACCTTGAGGCGTTGGAAATCGCAAAAAAAATAAATAAATAGTGAGTAGGGTGTGAATAGATATAACAAACAACAACTACAAACAATTATATAAATAAATAAATAAACCTACACAAAGATAGATACATATATACATAAATAAATACATACATACA
>DWNA01000627.1:0-20686 GCA_018249835.1 Heliconius besckei | reverse complement strand
CGGGCGGCATAGTATGACCGACGCGAACGGGCAGATGACTTTGATGGTTTTGTAAATTTTTATATATTTTTCGAATTACTGTGCATTTTTATTAAATTTTTTGCTGCTTATAATTAATTTATCTCAGTTCGGTTATCTATACCGATGTTATACATTTAAAATATCGTAATTTTAATCATTTGGGATTTTATTTAATATTGTTCACAAAAATTATAAATTATTTAATATAGAAAAATGTTTAGTACGCGCGCACGGCAAACTTTAGGTAGTTTTTCTAATATTAAGAATTTCCTTTAGTTACTTTTACTTCTTTTGTCTGTTCATTTCGGTTACTCCGATATTTTTTCTAATAATAAATCTCCACGTATTATTATTTTTTAACTTATTTTAATTATTTAGGCTTATATTTTCGCGGGCGTAGCCTCGTCCGGGCCCACCAGTTAAAATATAAAATAATAAAAGTAAATAAATAAGGCTGTTGTGATATAATATCTGACTTTACAGTGACAATTGTAGTCTTGCTTTGAAAACAGCACACAGCGCGGTGTTGAGTTTTGCCATGCAAACATTGTGTTGGTGGTTCTGGAATGGATAGTCTTAATATTAGATGAGGACGCATTTTAAATGCTAATTCAAATATTTTTATTCAAAATAAAAAGTTACAAGCTTCGTTTTTGAATGTCCAAATAATTTACCACCAGTTCACAAAAGTATATCCATTCCTATATTATAAATTCGAAAGTAACGCTGTCTGTCTGCCTGTTTGTCTGTCTGTCTGTCTTTTACGCAATCAGGGGAAAACTGCTAATTTAATTATGATAAAATACTCATATAGAGATACTTGAGGGTCTCAGGATGAACATAGGATTCTTTTTTTCTCATATTTGTAATATTTTCGATATATACCAATATTTTAAAATACTTATTAATTTGACATGCAATTTATTCCGCCATATTAATAACAACCGTCGCTATGCGACCGTTGCTAAGCAACGATTTGCAAAGTTTGTTGTTAGAAAACGTCACTTACAATGAGCTTGCTTAACGCATCTCTCTTTTGAAAACTGAAAATTATTTCATAAATATATTTAATAAATATTCGTATAGTTCAAGTGGGCGTAGCCGCGTTCGGGTCCACTAGTATACAGGGTGGAATTGTCAGCACCACTTTAAATGAAACCACAGTTGTACCTACTCTATAAAAGGCTAATATAATTCAGAAAAAAAATAATTCCCAAAAATGAAAAAGTTATTTTTTCAAACAAAATAAATAATACAATTATCGTTTTAAAATAAAACACCATTTGTAAAGTATAACATAAACACGCACACACTTACCTGTCAAAGCGGCAACGTCGCACACTTATGTGTGCGTCACACGAAATACAGGTATGGATAAAGATCGTGAAATGAAAAAAAAATCCTACGTCCAAACTGTTGAGGTACTTTGATTATTTTTTTAATTCTGGGTTTGAAATATTTTACCCTATATGCAGTTTCAGTAAAAGGAGCGCTGCCTCTTCCATCCTGTATAAATAAATTAAATATATTTTTTATTATATTATATTTCAGGCTCCAGAAGCTGAGAATAATGCAAATGAAACAGCCAATGAGACTATTGATGATTCAACCGCGATGGATACGACCGCGGCTGATGACACTATTGCAGATGAGGTGAGGATAAATTTATATTCAGGACTATTTGTTTCTTATGTATAAAAAAATAATCTTAATAAAAATATTGATTGTAAAGCTGTAAGGTGCAAATTTTATAAATTCTTCTCAAACAAGTTTTCTGCAGCGGCTATAAAAAGTATAATTTGTAAAGTAATCATTAATAATCAATAAAAAAATTGTTGTAAAAATAAAACCAACTGCTTAAAATAAGAATAGCAGTGCAGGAAAACGAAATAAAAGTGTTTCTTTCTTAATATTAGATACTAATGATTTCATTTTAATATAAACTTTACGAACTTATTGATTTCAGATGATTTAAATATTCTTTAAACTATTCAATACCTTTTTTATTGTACTAGTAATAGGTTTACTAAATTAACTTGGCCTTGGCAAATTGGCAATATTGTATAGAAACATCAAAATTTGAACAAAGCAGAAATCGAAACCGCATATTTTATTACCGTCCAGCAGCTCTAACCACTGAGCCATACATTCTTATTAAGTTTTATTGAAATCTTTTACATTCTTTTTTTGTTATTCACAGAACACAACACAAAATGATACGGGCATAGAAGATTCAGATGACACTGGAGCCTTAGTCATTGATGAGGGGAAAGCACCAAATGTAGTAAGTTTTTTCTCATAATTATCATACTGTATGCATGTATAGCAGGGTAGGCAGAGAGAATCTATAGATAAGACGCTGCCTCCCACGCCAACAAATTATCTTGTTACCAGTGCAATGAAATATAATTCTTTGAATAAAGTTAAAATAATAATTTATCTCGAATAGGACTCAAATCAAATCCGCAATGGCACAATGACCTCTCTAGATTAGTTTTATAATTTAGACTTATACACATTAATAATATTGTTTTTCATATATATATAATACATGATTGCAGCAAAAAGGCCGTAAATCAACTGCTAAAACGCCGTCTAAAGAACCTCCAAAACCAAAAGAAGCTAAAACACCACGCAGGCAGAAGAAAGATGAAAACGAGGAAGTCAAGGAAGTAAAAGAAGATGTTAAGAAGGAAGAGGAGATTGTTAGCAGAAGCGGTAGGAAGATACGACCTAAGAGGTAAGCGAGAGAGATGATTAGGTTTTTTTACTGGTGACTCTTTGGTATGGTACAATGTGATTAACTAAAAGCTGTATATGACATATTCATAGTGACCTATAAATAGATAATAGATTATTAAACACACTTTATGAGTATGTTAATATTTTCAAACAAACAATCTCTTAAATTTTACAAAAATAGTACATGTTCTATAAAGTTGTATATTGATACTGCACACCTTGGTTTTTTTTCTTTTTGTTTAAACAGATTATAAAAACAAACTTATTTAAAAATGTAGATATTTGTTCTGTGGATCATAAGTACATCAATAGATATAAAATAAAAGTACTATTGATATTAATGATCCGTACATTATAAAAAAAGTCACTGCCGAAATGACATAATTGAGATAAATGTATCATTTGCGATTATGACTTACAATTATTTTGTATTTGTGGCATAGGCAGAGAGAATGGTGATTACTGATTTAGCCCTATAATATATTTTTTTAATTATCTAAAAATTGTGTCTATCAATAGACACCTTGATAACTGTCCAAGCACTGTGACAACCACATTTTGACATTATTACATTTAAAATATTACATTCCCCTGACTGGGCATGAAACACAACCGTGTCCAAGCATCACAACAGTCTCATAAACTTGAGAAAGAATTATAGACATAACCACATCACTACAAATGTATTATTTTTATTTAAACAGATACATGGACGAACAGACAGAAGAGAACACAGCACTACCGTCCCCAGCTCCGAAGAAACGACGAGGAGCTTCCCCTGTAGATAAAGAGAAAGAAAAAGATAAAGTTGAAGTTAAAGATAAACAAGAAAAAATAATTAAACATTTTAATGCAGTACCACAGGTGACTTTCATTTAATTTTATTAAAACTTAAAGCTCAAAAGTGGTGTGATTTGAAAAAAAATACGCATTAAAAATAAACTCATAAAAAGAAGTACAATTTTATAATGGTGACTTATCTAAATGTACACCACTACATTTATAAAATAAAAAAAGAAAACAATCATTATAACGATAATTTGTAATGAAAATAACTGATTACTTATTATATTTTCTTAAATAAAATATGATTGTTATTTTCAGGCTGAATTAGAAGACCTGAAAGAACCATTCACACCAGGTATGTCTATTTATATATTTTAAAATTATATAAAATCTTTACATAAATTTTAGCCTATGTGTTGTTCTGATGTATTAATAATCTTCCTGTAAAATGACATCTAAATCAGTTCAGTAGTTTTTGCGTGAAAGTGGAACAAATATACTTCACAAACTTTCACAATTATAATGCTAGTATAAATATTTTTAAATTGATTAATTAAACTTTATCTGTAGGCTGCATAATGAGATACATTTGCCTTTAACAAAAAAAAACCCATATAAAACGCCCAAATAATTTCGGCGGGAAATTAGACGAATGACAGCTATATATTGATTTGTTAAATATAATTTTATTTTTAGTTAATTGTTAAGAAGTTCATTTGAAATTAATAAAAAAAATGCCAAATTTAAATCATAAATACGGTGTGTCGAGTGAAGAGATTTATAGTATGTATGACGATAATTTTGCGACAAATGCACATGAAATTGTATATTGTCAAAGTTCTGTGGAACATGCAACTAAGGTTATAGGTATGGTTGTATTTAAATAATAAAATAAAATCTAGTTAAAATAAATAAATAATCATTAATTTAATGTTATTTTACGAATTTAATTTATATTACATTTTATAAAGAAATCAAAATTATCAATCTATAATCTATTTCCAAAAATAAACAAACTAAATCATGATATAATCTTATAAAAAATATATTGATTTCATTTTTATTTTTATTTTTTGTTATTAATAAAACAATATTTCAGATCATAAACAATATAATACAATTCAAACAGTAATGACACCAAAGGAATCCAGAAACAATGAATACAAAAATTATACAATACAAAAACATGAGAAATTTGTTCAACCATTAAAACCAAAACTTGATAAAGACATATTTCAAAGCTACAATTTTACAAAAACATCCACTGTTGAAGTAATAAATAATATGTCCTTAGATGGTTTGATATTAAAATCTTCTAATATATTAAATGAGGATGATACACACTTGACTCCATCTTTAGATATTTTTCAACATAGTATAAACCAAAATATATCTCAAAATGAATCTAAAGTGTCTGTAGTTACTTTAAATAAGACATATAAAAATATGGATATGACAAGTAATGAAAATTTACAAATAAATGATGCTTTGTCATCAGTTGAAAGTTATATAAATGAATATAACTTATTAAATAACGGAATAAGTCAAGTTGAGCAATTCTTTAATAATAATAAAATTATTTATTGTGACAAAATGGTGGCCATGTCTATGCAATATGGTGATATAGGCTTGTACGATAATTACATAGATTATCTAAAACAAAATGCTTATTTATACCAAAATAATAGTGTTAACAATGTGTTGGATATTAAAAAAATATATCCAGATGAAAACATTGGTTGTGATTCTTAAAAAGTAACTTATTGCTTGCATTTTTTTAATTACTTATTTTTGTCAATTTAATAAACTTAATGTTTTTTCAATATTGTTTTATTTTGGAATAAAAGTTTTGTCAAAAAAAATATTCCATCAAAGGTAAATAAATTAAATATATAGTTTAGTATTGCATACTAAACATACATAATGCTTGGTATGTTTTATAGTCAAAGGTCTAGTATGACTTTTTTTTTTTTTTGACAAACCTAGGAAACTATCCTAGGTTTGTCAAAGCCTTTGGGCAAATCCCAAATGAATTCCGTTTTCAACCGACCGGTTAGTAGTATTCAATCAAATGTCGATCTATTTTTAAGCAGTGAACTAAAAAACTGCAAAGGAAATTTTTTTAATATCGAAGATGTGCCTAAGTTTAGCTGTCTCTAAGAGAAATCAAGGCAAACGAATCTAAATTTGGAAGATAACAGGACTTTACACATGACGTTAGCAAATTTACGAAAATTTTTCATTCCTTGGGTTTTTTTATACTACTCTTTTACTACAGTATACTACTACTATATTACTTTTAATCAAATCACCTTCACGCTGTATCCTGCACACAGCCTACCGGGGTACCTGTAAACCGATTGGTTGTGGGTTCGATCCCCACTCGAGGAAATGAAATATTTATTTATATTTTCATTTCTTCGCACTAGTGTCGGGGAAAAAAGCGGCGTTGAGTTCCGTGGCGGAACAACACGCAACGCCTCCAGAATTCGGCGGAACGTGGAAAACAGAGTGTCTTAATACTTAGGTTCCCTCTGCCTACTCTGCTGTGTTCGGGATACAGCGTGAAGGTGATTTATAGTTTGAATATGTCGTAGCATAAGCGTGCGACAAACGCGACCGGTAGTGTGTTCGATTCCCACTCGAGGAAATGAAATATTTAAAATTTGGAAAACGAATTGTCTTAACACTATAGTTCCCGTGTATCTTTTTATTTGTGGGATACAACGTGAAGTACAAAAATATATACAATTAATATATTTTTTTACGTTTTGTTACAGATGATGCAGAAAAAGATAACATAATCATAGCTTATCTGCCATCTGGACAATATGTAGGTGTTAAACTGTTTCAATCAAGACCAAACACCTTCAAAAACGACAACGTTCGTCTGCAATGGGACAGGCAGGCCGCTTCTAACGCTATTACATTGAAAATACAATTAGGTAATTGTTATACATTTTTTTATTTACTTATTGTAATGGTAGTGGAGTATTATATAAATATTATTCTATCTTTTGCAGAAAAAGGACAAATCACATCACAGTCAGTGATAGAACAACTCGTGTTGGATTTAAATTTGACTGAAGAAGAAAAAGCCACTTTGGACAAAGAAAGAGAAACAGGTAAGAACAATTTTTTCTTACTATATATTTTAGTGATGTTTTTAAATTATAAGTAGTTATTTTTTGGTTTGATTTCCACTAAGTACTGATATTTATGCAATGACAAGTATTTGTATATGTATTTATTCCTTTCGGTTTGTGTATTTGTACTAGTACAATTTTAAGGTTAGGCAGAGGGAAATATGTTAAGAATCTCTGTCCCTCACTTCTTGTTTCTCACTTCTGTTCGCCACTTTCTGCCGAGTTTCTAGACGGTGAGTGGAGGAATTCAACGCTGTGCTTTGCCTCGTGCCTACTAGAGCGAGGAAATTAAGTTCCGCTAGTCAACACTGATTATAGTGTGACACTGCTATATGCGAGAAATTGAAAAGTTTTAAAACAATATTTTGTTTCCTTTTGTAACTCCATGCTAATAATGCTTCACGTACAGTAATTTTTTATTTGTTACAGAGGAAAAAAAATCTCGCGTCCAGTTTTTAAAGACTGAAATGAAATTAATAGAACTGGACACAAAAATTAAAACGTGTCTGTGTTTGGAGAAAGCTGATACCGAGCTGTGTTTGAAATTATTAGATGAATTGTCGGGTAAATATATATTAATACTATTTTACTTCTTACTTTTATACTAGCATGTGCTCGTGACTTTGCCCTATAATCTATTTTTATTAATCAAATTATGTATTTATTTTATATAAATAGTTTTTTTAGCCTATGTGCTATTCTATGTATATGAACTATGTTACTGTAAAGTTTCATCTAAATGCATCTAATATTTTTTGACTGATAAAGGAACAAGCATCCATCCCCACAAAACTTTCATGTTTATAATATTAGTAAGATGTTAGTCATCATGAAACTTGGTAATTACATGTAGATTAGATGACAATAAAATATTACGGTACCATCGAGCTGGTCTGATGATGGTATTGGACGATAGCTGATGAAATTATGAGCTTGGACTGCCTACTAGTAATCTTAGCCATTTCTTTCTGTGTCAGTGATTTCTAATTATAAATGATTAATATTTCAGAGCTGGATATGAAGCCGCTTATGCTGCTCAAGCATCCAACTTGCGCGGAGACGGTGAAGCGCATGCGCGCGTACGTCGGCAACGCGCCGTCGTGGGAGCTGAGCGAGCAAGCCGCGTTAGTGTTCTCTCAGCACGCGCATGCCATACGAGAGCGTGCTGACGTGCTCTACAAGGGGATGAAGGTAGATCATTTTGTCTGTGGCGTTGTAGCTGCTAAACTGATGAATCTATTTCCTTTTTTTGTTTTGGAAGTTGTTAATCAAGAGTGCTCTTAATAATGATTCTTGATATTGTGTTCTGCTGCTTGGAGGCTAACAGTTATTTTCTAGTTTATTCTTAAAGCGTTTTGTGTCGGGGGTTTTTGATTCTCAATTATGACATATGACCTGAAGGGTAACTATTCTTTTTTTTACTGTATGCCAATATGGTATTAGATATCTTGGCTATGTATGAAATGCTTATGTTTTATCCGAGATTTCAAATCAAGATCATCCTATATTTATTTAAATAATTTTATTTATACGATTTTTTTATCAATAAATATATTTTATAAACAGGATCTATTCAATACACCAGAGGGATTATCGTTTTGGGAATTTTTCACTGAACGCGTGAACCATTTCAAGAAAGTGACAGCCAAGTTGACTTCTGATGAACTGCTGGAGTTGGTTCATGAACCTTTAGGTATAATAAAATAAATATTTTTATTGTTTATATAATTTCTGATTAGTTATAAGTTATTTGTTTAATTGAAATTATTTTGGCGCTGCAGAATTGCTTAACTAGTTTGACTGTGGATTGTGGGTTTGATGCCTATTTGAGAAATTGTTAAATCTAATCATTTTCCGATGCTTATATTAAATAATTTCCCAAGATTAATATGATTTTTGTTCACTAGGTTTGTTAAGACAAAATGCAGTCTTGGTTTCTGAATTTTAATGTAAAATGTCTGTAAATGCCATAACCTATTTTAGCATATTATTAAAAGAGTACTGTTTTATTATTTATATTCTAATATACATTTTACTTGATTTAACTGTGACTTAAGTAAATCAAAAAAATCTTAAATAAGGCCACTTTTCGCACAGAAATGACAGTACCAACGTCACACACGATGAAAGCTGCAATTGATGCAGCCAATGAAGATATCAATCAAGAAGTAGAACAATCTAAAAAGAAGAACAGTGCACCAGGTATGAATATGTTTTTTAAATCTTATAAATTAATATGGAAAATAAATTAAAAACATTTTTTTTATTAAACTGAAGATTTTTTTGGTAAATTAGGCATTCCATTCCACCACGTGGCCGAAATTATCTGGCTCAATTGGTACAAAATAGAAATTAATTTTACAAACTTTGCAATTTATTGTTTTTCTCTCAAAAAGTCACTTTCATTCCGAGACAAAAAATGATAAAAAATTATGACTTACTTACTTGTTTTTTCATAAGTCAAAGAAAATGTCAAATTTAATTTAAATTTAACTAATTTCACAATGTGCGCTTTGAACCCGTAACTGTTGCGTACAATAACACTATTCTTTATTTTTCAAATTCTTTTTTATTACAGCAAAAGCCAAAAAAGCAAACAACACTCCTGCAAAACAACCATTGAAACGACAATCGTCTAGAAGACAACAAGAGGATAAAGAAAAAGAACAAGCAGAAGAAAATGATAAGGCAGAAATCAATGATGAAAATAAACCAAAAGATAAAGATAATGCCACCATAGAAGAAAAAGATAAAGCTAAAGATAAGAAGGAAAAAGAAAATAAAAAGAAAGAAACAGACGACGATAATGACAAAGAAGAGGATAATAAAGATGAAAACGATGTTGCAGATGTAACAAAAGAAAATAATGATGAAAAACAAAAAAATAAAAATAATGATAGTGAAGAATCAGAAAATAATGACACGGAAGATAAAAGTACAGAAAATGAGAAGAATGTGGAGAAAGATAAAAGTACAGGTAAAGAGAAAAATTCAGATAAAGACAAGAGTGTAGAAAAAGAAAAGGAAAAAAGTGTTGAAAAAGGAAAGAACACGGAAAAAGAAAAAAATGCGGAAAAAGAAAAAAAATCGGAAAAAGATATAAGTGTAGAAAAAGAAAAGACATCAGAAAAGGAAAAAAGTGCGGAAAAAGAAAATTCGGAAAAAGAAAAAACTTCAGATAAAGATAAGAAATCTGATAAGGATAAAAGTGCGGATAAAAGTGATAGTAAAGATAAAAAGAAAGATGAGGAGAAAGAAAAAGAGAAGAGCGAGGATGAGCCTAGAGCGAAGCGATCGAGAGAGGTGATGATTTTTTTAATATTCTTTTTTAGATTGTTGTAATCTGCATATTTCGAGCGGGGGACAGGGCAGTATGTGTAATTCACGCGTGTTGGGTGGCGGAAATCAACGCCGCGCTTCGTCTTGTTGTCCGAACGGGGATATGAAAATACATTCTCAAGTGGTTATCGAACCCAAAACTATCGTAATTACATTCAGGCGATGTGCCTCGATAGCGTGAACCTACAAAATATATTAGAAAACTTTTTGTTTTGTTTTTTTCAGAGCAAGAAGACTGAACCGCCTCCCCGGTCACCGACAAAAAGAAAATCCAAACAGACATAAAAAAATAGATATTTTGTTATAAAATAGTTAATTATTACTTTCTCTTTTAGTGAATATGGTGGATAATTGATGTAAGGTTAGGATATATATGTACGTGGAGCTGTCAGTAAAATGGTGTAACTCTAATTCTTTTATAAAAAATCATGGTTTTTCTTTTAATTGTGTGAATTAGTAAAAAGGATGATTCGAAATTATTATTCGAATGTCATTATATTCTTTATTATTCATTTTTGTTGAAATTGTAAAATCATTTTTTTAAAATATGACTCCAAATAAGCTGGTTCAATTTTTTTTATTTCATGATTTCTTATATATTTAAGTAAAATGTATAAATTGAAAGAAATATATATTTATATGTTTATTTTGTTATGTGAACATAACTTGTGAATGTATAGAAATTGCTTATAATAAAGTCAATCTGAAAAAATATACTATATAAAAAATACTATTGCTTTGTTCTTAAAAGGTAACTAAAGTTAAATCCTTTTACGATTTGATTTTTTATCAGAAAAAAACTTTAGACACAACCAAGGAACTACATAATAAGCGTAAGATTTGACGTGGCTCGGTGAGAGCGTTTTTTTTTTTAATTATTAGTTTTTTAAATATCTTATATAGAATTCTTATAAAGCCAATTGGCTTAGACCATTTTTATTCTGACTGCTTCATACGTATTTAAAATTATATTTGTATAATTTTACAATGAAATAAAAACGGCTAAAATAAATTAAAAATTTAGCCATATTGCGACTATATATTAAATAAACACAAATAAATTGCATGAGACGCATACATTTCTTTATAAGTATATTTAATATAATTATGTTAATTATTAAATAGACATATATTTTTTTAGTTTGAGGCTGTATCCCGCACATAGCAGTGTAGGTTAAGCAAACCTAATGTTAGAACACTCTGTTCCCCACGTACCGTCGGATTCTAGAGGCATTGGGTGTGGAGTGGCGAAACTCAACGCTGCTTTTTCCCTCATTACCAGGAAATAAAAATATTAAATATCTCTTTGCCCAGAATCCGCATCTAACCCACAATTGTCGCGTTTACAGTCGCATTGTACCACTGCGCGACCACGGTTCATTTGCACTTATTTAGTCTCCAATTCTAACAGTTTCTATAAAGATAAAAAAATCTAATTATTATAGTATTAAAGGAAAAAAATCCATTTGATTTAAAAAAAAAATTCCAAATATATTCAAAAATCAAAAGTTTTTTATTTTTAGACCTAAATAAATATTAAATTTGTATATAATCTTAGTTAAACTTCAAAAAATTATGTATAAGTTTATATTTAAAAAAGTTAAATCTTGTTATCTTGGAAGTCATTATGGTTTTTTTACTTTTTTGACATAAAAAAACAGAAACGAGTCATTGTTTTTCAATTGCTGCTCACAAATTTTAATCATATCTAAGATAGATTGAACACTTATTTAAAAAGATCAAAAGTTGTAGAATCAATATGGAAAACGTGAGAACGGAGAATCGTTTCACTAACTTTGAATATAAAACATATGGGATGCAACCTGAAGCTGACTTAAGCTTCACGTTGCATCCCATATGTTTTTTATAATAGATTCAAATAATTCTTGTATTTTTTGTATATTGTATGAAAGTATTTTTTTTTTCTATATTTCTTAAATACTGTAATAAATACGTTTTTGTAGTATTTTTTTTTAATAATGAGAAATTTAATTACTTCAAGTAACTCGATCATTGATTTCATTCTCAATATTAGTTTTATTTCATTTAAAATTATTATAGCAATAATTGAATTTTTTAGTTATATATTATTAATAATATAATTTTTAACAAATAAAACCGGCTTCTTCAATTGCAACCGGATCCCATATCTCCCATAACCTAACCTAACCAAACTACTCTTAAAGTGTATCCTTTCCAATAAAAAAAGAATCATCAACCGGTTGGCGGGATATTTAGTTATTTTCCTATTTGTCGCGCACATACTAAATGCAATTTTAAGACTTATGAGATTTTCTCATGGATCTCACTAGCTTTCAAAAAAAAAAAGTTCTGATGTGACAAACATAAAAAAATACAGTCAAATAGAGAACATCCCTTTCATACAGAAGTCGGTTAAAAAGCACATGCTTTTTCTTCATTCTTTAAAAAAAAACTTAGTGTTACGATCCTCCGTTCTCCACTTTCCACTGCTTTAAAGATATTAATCGCAACGAAATATAAAAGTTCCACTGTATAAGCTTTGAACCCACAACCATATTTTTTTTCTTTACTAATTATCATAATATATATAAATATATATATTTAGTTTATAATTAATATTATTTAATATACATTGACTTTTTATATTATTAAATACTAAAAGTAAGTCTTTTTTTTATTATTTTAATTTAAGTTAATAAATAAGTACATTATTTAAGTGTACGGTATTTTATTGTAAATATTATGTAAAGTTGGTAATAAACTTTTTTCTATATTAAAGTTGTTTAATTGCTTTATAATGTATATAGCTATACTGTAAAGAGTTTCTTTTAAATTCGAAGTAGCAGTGGTTTTGCGTCAATATGGAACAAACCATCCTCACAAACTTTCATATTTATAGTAATAGTTTAGTAGAATTAAGAAAAAAACAACGTTATACTGTTGTTAGGATATTCCATTCTCCACTTTCCACCGAATTCTCCTAGACATTTAGTGTGAGTGGCCGAACTCAATGCAAATAATTCCCCCGAATGGAATCAAGTTCACACGCCGTCACATTTACAGTTGGTGCCCTGTATCGCTGTTCTACGACGACGTGGACCAGAGCAGAGAAGTTTTATTTATATATTTGTATTGAGGTCGTCGTTAATCAGTGGAACAGTGTCAGACTGCCAACGCGATAGTTGAGGGTTTGAGCCCTATAAGGGTATTACTTGCATTCTTCCTCTCGTTAATATTAACATCAGTATGTAAAATGTTAATTGTAAAAATCCGTATATTACTTAAACATACATTTCACTAACATAAATATTTAAATGGGTCGTCCCATTCAAATATTAATGTTCGTAAAATCTTTCATCTTTATCATTAATATCACTATAAAAAATAAGAGTAATTTAGAAAAATTGGGCTTCCAATTGTCAGGTAGGGTTTACAGTCGGCATGTGCCCCTACGCCACGATAGGCCTCAATATTTTTTGTTTCTTCAGCTTCACGTTGTTTCCCGCATATAGCAGGGTTGGCAGAGGGAACCTAGTGTAAGAACACGCTATTCTCCACTTTCCGAATTTTTTTTCGAGGCATTGCCTGTTGAGTAGTGGAACTCAACACCGAGACTACTGCCAGAACGACGAAATGAAAATATTCATAATAAATCTTTCACCGACTAGGGATCGAACCCACAATCGTCGCGTTACAGTTACACTCTTTTGCCCCATGCGACAACAGTTGCATGGTTCTCAGCCATAATTTAAGAAAATATGTTCAGAAGTTTCAAGATTATCAAAACTTTTATTTATCGTCGTATTCTTTCATTGGTGTTGGGAGTTTTTTTTAAATCCAACTAAACCTTGGATTTAATAAATAAAACGATCAAATAAATAATTTTAATACATACATTTAATAATAGATATACTGTTAAATGCATTTACAGAGGCACTACAATGGCAGTGCGGTTTATTTCGATTTCAATTATAAATTGTATGCACCATTTTATAATTTAAAAATTAAAGATTTGAATGAATGAAGGTAATATGTCGTAAAGAAATGCACAGGATGTATGCATTTTTTTTACTTTATTATAAAAAAAGACTAAAAATATTTCTTTATTGAAAGTTTCCTTTTGAAACAGTAAAATTCAATTGAGTTCTAAAGTTATGGCATTTTAGATGTGACAATTAAACACAAATGAATTTGCCAATCACATAAAATTGGGAACATAAGTTATATTTAAAATTCAAGATCTATAATTGTTCCTTTTTTTAGGCAAAGTCGATTAGTATCATGACACTCCACTTTTCACAATATATTGTGGGTTAAATTGAAATTATGTGGGAATCAAAACCACAAGCATTATGGTGATGGTTCGCCAATGTCACATTGTATGGAGATTGTACGGTAATATAGAGATTATATTAAACAATAGGAGAATGCATGTCAAAAAGAGGTCCAGTTCTGATGAGAGTTATAACTGAAGACTCATAATTGTATGTTAGTCTCAGAGCGGGACCTTTGTTACTGCAATTATTGGAAAATTTTATTTTTTATTCTTTTATGTAGTGTTCCATTGATTGATGGAATAATACAATCTCAGTACCATTTTAAAGTATTCACATGCCTTCAAGGCAGTTTTTACTTCCACTTTACAGTAAAAAAAAAAACTCCTACTCTGACATCAACTATATGCATTAAAAACTTATTCATAATCACCTTCATTCATTAAATAAAAAATATTTAAAAAAAAGCATAGCACAGAATGAACGAATAATAAAAAATAAAAGATCCCAAATGTTGACTTAACAATAATTTTACCCTAAAATTATATTTATATTTTGGAAATTCTGTCACTTTTTGCCCGATTTTTTTATGCCACCACTAACTAGTGGTCCTTTTTGGGAGGCCTTTGCTTTTGCTTCCTGAAAAAAAAAAAAAAAAAATCAAATTAAAATCAAATCAGCTTCTGATACTATAAATGTGTTGGTTATGGGTTCGATTCCCACTGAGGAATGTAAATATATTCCACATTTTTATTTCCCCACTCTGGTAATAAGGCAAAGCATGTCATGGAGTTTCACTACTCAACAAGCAATGACTCAAGAATTCTGCAGAAAGAGGGTCATGGAAGTGTCTTAACACTAAGTCCCCAGATTAACCTCTGCCTACCCTTTTTATTGAAGAAAAAAATTTACTATTTTTCGCACTTAACTTTGTATAACATAATTAAATAAAGAATTGTATTATCATACATGCCAGTCATGTCAGTAACTGGTTAACAATATTATATATAAATATATATTTATTTTAATCTTCCATACTTACATCTAATGCCTTTTGTTGTTCTTTTAACTTGTTTTTTAGGGCTAGGTCATCATCGTCGAGTTCTTTCGATGCCTTCTTGGGTGCCTTCAGTGGCTTTTTCTTGCCTCCATCACGGCCAGACATCTGTTGATATAGATTTTAATTATATTAATTAGAAAGTATGGATCTAACTATTGAGACACAACCTAAGCTTTGTCCGCTTAAGCTAGTTATTAATCTTAGTTTAACAAACAGTCACAATCTTTGTCATTTATAATATTAGAAGGATTAGAAAGATTAGCTAACTGTCTTTAGTTTGTTTGGTTGAACACCCTAATCTCAGGAACTACTAGTTTGAAAATGAATGGTTATTGTACCTGTTCATTGAAAAAGTCTATATTACATGATGTCAATCATATTTATGTAATCCACTGAACCTACATGTTAGAATTTCTCATAATTCATATGCCTTACATAACTCTTAGTTATTTTTATTTGACCTTAATCTAATATAAATTGTAAATAAATGTCACAAACAAATAAAAAACTGATCTTTTAAGTATGCAAATAAAAATATCCTTGTAGGCTATTATTAAGATAATTAAAACACACAGGTAATTTGATAAATATTAATAAACAAAACAGTATTTAAATCTTAAAGGAATATCAGGTCTGCTTGCCTTAAAAACTATGGGATATTATACCAGCCTACCTCTGCATACCGAGAGCAAAAGTATAAAGCGGCAAAAATGAGGTGAAAAAAGTTTATTTTGTACTCTTCTGGTTTAGTATTCCTCGACAATGAAAGTATTCGTATATTTATTTAGTTCCTATGTGACTGTTTTACTAAATAGCATTAAGTCTAAAAATTCTTAATTATAGTGTATATTATACATATCATGTTTAAATGTATTTGAGTTTGAACAAAATGTAATGTACATAAGTTTATATACATTTTAACATAAAAATTCAAAATTAAGTTTTGAACTTTGAATGATTTTAAATGTTAGACATATTTTGTCCATTAAATATAATTATTGAGAAAATATATCTATTATTATATTGCATTCGGCTTTAAACGACGTAAATTGCTTTTAATACGACGGTCTGAACGAATGCATCATAAAATAATTACGATTAATTGAATATAACCTATATAATTAATGTTAGTTTTGAGTTTTACAACATTTGAACCAATTTCAATTAAATATTTACTACTATAAAATGAAAGAATAATTATAACATATAAAATTATACTCACTTTAAATAGATTTTTCTTCAATTTCGAGAAAGTAGCACACTTTTGATATGACGATTGAGGATTGAGTAAATGTATTCTGTGGTTCTGTGGGATTGGCGTTTTATTTTTTTTAATAATACATATATGACGTTAGACAAAATTGTCTATGATTACTTTGATTTATTTATATATTCTCATTGTAAAAATTGTATTTTTCAACATCAACAGAAATGTTGAATATAAAATGATAATTTTATATGACGACTTCATAATTTTAATAAATTTTTAAATAATATACATTTACAATATACATTTAATGATATTTTAATTTCCATGTTTAAGAAGTAATATGAAAACGATATAAAATCCAAAATATTCATTATTCAATTAGATTATTACAAGCGTTTTTAAATAGTCAAGTTTCATAAATTTTACAAGTGTCAGTCATTCAAGAAGCTACCACCAGCAGCAGGTCTGCAGAGAAAAGTCTACAATAAACTCGATAAAAAGTCATATTTAATTCTACGCATTATTATCCTAATATTAGGCTTGGATTGAATAGTAAGCTTTACTTAGTAATATGTTCTTTTTAAGTGGCAACATTTGAAGAATATAAAGTTAAAATTAAGCTTAAAATCACTTGTGGAATTTTATTAAGTCCAAGTCAAATCTCATATACTCTTATACACAAATGGCGTGACGACGTCGAGATTTCCACCATTCAACACGAAATATCTCGAAGTCTAGGCGGCGTATGGGGAATGGAGTGTTTCAACTCTCAACACTAGGTTTCCTCTGCTTACCCTGCTATGTATGCGATATAGCGTGAAGCTAAAAAGAAAACAAAATGTAAAACAAATCATAATTATCATTTGAAACGATCACTTATCTTTATATCCTTGACTACACGTCGTAGGTACTCGTACTGTATGATTCCATGTTTCAGCTACAGTAGAACGTGTAATCGGTGAAACGGGGTCGCTGTGAAAGCTGCAAGCAAATTGTGTTTGAAGGCGGGTTTCCTGCATGCACTTAGCGTGTCGATGTTACACCGTGGCATGCTCATTAATTATTTAAATTTTAGATTTAAATAGTATATTTAATAAATTATAGTTTACTTTTTTGTTTTTAATAATTTATGATTGTTTTAACAGAGTCAAATATAATGAAGATAATTAATGTTTTGAATAAAGTTTGGCAGCATTAGAAAACAAAATGAGGGTACTTATGCATGGAAAGCTTTCCGCTTTCCATGCATCCGGTAGGGTAGATATAAAATTAATAGTGCTAAGGAATGCAACCGAGGAACAATAGTTTTAACCCTGGTACAATCTGTCCTCTCTTCCCGTGGGGGTCAGGGAGAAGAACGCCTGCATCAGCAAGCAGCAGCCGAGAGTGCCTTTTGGTAGGCAGGTGATATTTTGTTAAATTTAAACGAGTGGAATTCTAATCCACTTTAATTTTTTTAATTAAATATTGTTATACTGTATAACAATCGATTTAGACGAAGCTCGTAGTAAGCACTGACTGTATTCATGTTAAAGTAGAGAGATGTTTCTTTATTTTATTATTACTTAACGAGAGGGGAGCGGAGAAAAAAGTAATATTTTAGTTGATTCTCTCTGCCTACACGAGAAGGTAATTTATAATGTACTTGAAATTTAAAAAAATATAAGTCGATAAGTCGGTGTAATAAACAGCCTTCATATAACTGCGAAAAACGTACGCTACACGTTGTTTCGTTTGATAGAGTATCGAGCTACACTAGCTTTATATGCGGGTTTGCTTATACTTTTGTCTTAAGAAATTCTTGTGA
This sequence comes from Heliconius besckei, assembly GCA_018249835.1. NCBI lineage: Eukaryota > Metazoa > Arthropoda > Insecta > Lepidoptera > Nymphalidae > Heliconius > Heliconius besckei. The sequence continues at coordinate 2,319 of DWNA01000627.1, read as the reverse complement.
GGCATAATCTTAAAATATATCATTATAATAAGTATTTTGAATTTTGCTATTTGTAAAGTCGTCGCAACTTGGGAACGACTTTAGAATGTAAAATCTAGACTTTCGAAAAATTCTGCCTGTCATTTACTTAATAATGGAGTTTTACTTAATAGATTTTATTTTAGATAATTTTTCTCACCTTTCTATATCTCTATCAAAGATTAAAGTTTTATGTGAGCGGTTGATATAATCATAAGTAATTTATATAATTATTATAAGCCCGATCTGGTGGGAGTTCTAGAATAAAATGTAGTCTTTATGTTTCCACTTAAATTGAAAGTCCCATAAAATTCGGCTCAGCTGTGTCGGAAATAATCCCCTGCAAACACAAAATAGACAAACGTTTTTTTAAAAACTTTTATTGTTTTAGTATCGTGTTAATATAATAATTATATGTGGAAAAGATTGTTTTTTTTAATCACTGATAGAAACAATTGTATTTGTTTGTATAGATATTATATATACAATTGCAAAACAATGAAAACATCATAAATATTGTATACCAGGAGAGTTGTAGTAACAATAAAGTACATTACAAAAGAATTCATCGAGATCAGAGAGCTAAGAGAGAGAGAGTTGGAAGATACTCCGTATTCCACTCTCCGCCGCATTTTTGAATATTGCGTATTTTGAATAAATAAATTTTGAATAACGGAACTCAACGCCGCGCGGTGCCTCGTTACTAGAATGAGGAAATGAAAATAAATCATTGCCTCGAGTGGGAATGGTTGATTTCAACAATCGTCGCGTTTACACTTTACAGTGGCAATATTTAAAAGTTCTAATATTTAACAAAATTAACTATATAAATCAGAGGGAATGACATACAATACACCGCCATAACAACGCGGCGTAGAACGCTGGAATTTGTTATGTAGATTCATTGGGGAGTGCCCTAAAAGAGGGTACCTCGAAATATCTACGGATGTAGTATAGTGTCAATATGTAATCTCGAACATGAAGCCCGGTTTCCACCGCGAAACAGAAGTGATGGCTTAGGTGGAAAGGATTAAATAAAATAGATTAATATTTCCACCATTTCGTTATTTCTCTCCGCTCCCTAAAACTGAGCGAGTTCCTTTCAACTCTTTCTGCTCGCTCATTCCTTTCCGCCCGATATTTTGTTAGTCGGAATTCAAGTAACAGTTTACTCTTGCGAGTTCAACGTGGTCATTAATGTGCCCGCTCCTCTCACGGACACCGGGCTTCATAGTTCACGCAAGCGAAGTCGCAGGTACTTACTATTGCTAAAACATATAAACATATAAGCATATAAGGTACCTTTTATATAAGGAGAGAACCCTCTCATTAGAAAGGTGTTTGAAGGCGGTCACTGAAGTTATAAAAACTAACGTTGTAATTATATACGTTTGTATGTACTTGTGTTATATATGTATGCATATATGCATGTATGCATGTATGTGTGCATGCAGGTACAAAGTATTTATAAGGGTTTTACTCAGCGTACGCACTTTCAAGACGGTTGTGTGGTTCCATTGTTTCATTTTTGTTGTAGGGTTTGTTAGACTAATATTATATTGTTTATTTTATTATTTACAAATACGGGAGTCGTTGTGGCGTGGTTACGTATTAGTGATTAATTATAATCTCGATGGTCGTGTATTCGATCCCGCTAAGGGTAATTAATTATTTTTATTTTGCTCGTTTTGCGGTTTTGCAGATACGTTAGTATCTTAGCACTTATTAGTCACTAAATTACTTCTTGGATACTATTGCCGATGCACCTTGGTTTGCCCGCAACGATAAAATTCATGATTACAGAAAAAGGCCAATCATTAAAGAGGAAATTAAGAAGTATGCTAGACGTATGTGCTACATTGCCAGTAAGCTTCTGAAATTCAAATCCCTTGTTTATTAAATTGCTTGATGTCTCAGACGTAGCTCGTCAAAGTCGAAAAGCACGTAAGAAGCTAAATTTCAGTACAGTTGAGGAGATGGCCTCTATAATCTCTTGTACATTTCTTTCTGATCTTGATTCCTTTTCTTGTGTTTTATTTTTGGGTGTACAATAAAGAATATTATTATTATTATTATTATTATCCAAACGACCATAAATAAACTCCGATAGTTAAAGACGTTACAATAGACGTAGGGAACGGAGTTCTTATCACTAGATTCCCACCTAGGTTCCCATCCTGTATGTGGTGTATAGAGCGAAGCTAAAAAACAATGGAAACGAGCCCACACGCACCCTTCCAACTAACACATGCAAATGCATGGAAACGCTACAATATCCTTATTTTCTAACACGTAGAGTTG
>DWNA01000626.1:0-20701 GCA_018249835.1 Heliconius besckei | reverse complement strand
TGACAGATGCCGTAAATTATTATATTAAACGTTTGTCCATGTAATCTTTGATTAAGGTTTTTGACTGAAATGGGGAAATTCAAGATTTTTTCTTGTCTTTTTTATACTTTCAGCTTTATCGTTAAAATAACAAGTTTAATATACTGTACTTAATATTGTGCCAATTAATTTTGTGTCTGGACAATTTTTTTAAACACTTTGGTAAGAATCGAACCTTCAACTATTGACAATCAGTACAATACTATCGATCAGCATTTATCTTACAACGTAGAGATGTGATATATGGGGTATGTTTGTTAAATTAGCCAAGAGTAAATATAATTGTCTCTCTAAATAAGTTCCCTATGGATACAGGGTGAGATGATCGACCGCATTGAGTATCATGTAGAGCACGCTGTGGACTATGTCCAAACTGCCACACAAGACACAAAGAAGGCCCTTAAATATCAGAGCAAAGCTCGACGGGTAAGTTGATAAAACAAGTGCCGGTCCATTGGTTGCTAATGCGTTTTGTTTTGTTTCTCCTCACCCCTCGTTCCTCCCCCGTTTTTCTCCCAATCCTCGTTATATTGTTCAAACGTGAACGCTAAAATTCCAACCCTCGCATTTGTTTTTGCGTCGATTCGGTGATTGGTTCACACTATGTTTTTATTTGATCCCCATATGTGCATCCACAAATTGGCTTTCACTGTTGTGTTACTAACTGTTCATGTAACTCGGACTAACAATCGATGGAGATTGGCTTCTTAACATAATCTCATTATTTGACTGTATTACTAATTTGATACTTTCGTTTTGGTGTGTGCGTAATTTGCCTTCTTTATATGGTGTATGGGTGCTATATATAATTATATAACATATAATAAATACTTACTTATACTTGTACTGTCTCATACTATGTATCATTGTGCGTATCTGGCAATAAACGTCTGTCTCGTCTCAACTAACTACACTGGAACACTGGTCTTCATCAATAACAAACAACTACGGATTAACACAACCTGGACTTTCAATATAACCTGGACTATCAATCATTTATTACTACGGACTAACCGGGACTAAACAATCGTATGAACCAATCGGCCGTAAAGTCCGTCCCGCGTCCCCAGCGCCGTAGCGCGTACCCTTAGCGCGAGCAGGGTGAGCTGGTCGACCGCATCGAGCACCACGTGACCACCACCACCGACTACGTGGAGACGGGCCGCAAGGAGATGTTGTCGGCGTACGACTACTTTACCAAGGCTAGGAAGGTAAAATATGACGTCAAATGTTAGATATATCAGGATACGGATAGGAAGTGGGACTCAGTTAACATACTATATTCGTATAGTATTATTTCTTAAAAGGCTATATAGTTTGTTTTTTTTTCATTTGCATGAGTTATTTTAATTTGTGTATGAAATATATAATATCGGGTATAAATAAAAAAAATATGAAAGAATTAATATTTCATCTTTGACGTAAGATATTCAGGACATTCATATTTTTTTATATAAAATCCACAATAAAAAAATTAAGTAATTATTAAGTATTATATCTATAAATGCTTTCATTTTAGTTTCGCTTAAAACGCATGGGCAAGTTGCATTATTTGTTTGTATGTATGTATATACATTGCATATTCACTATATTTAATCATTTAAAAAACGAGATAAAATTAGCTGAATGAATAGCTATACAATTTTTAAAAATAATAATACTGATCTCATTTTAAGTGATTAAATATTTTATTTGTATGTATTTAATGTATATGTATGTATGTTTTAATATATTTAATGTGCTTTTGAACAGCGACTGTACTAACTGTCATGAGATATGACTCAATTATATTTATTAATATATTGAAAATTATTTCAAGAATGATATATGATTTCTATGTTAAATTTTAAAACAATTAATTAAAATATCAGATTATTGTTACTTATAGTTGCTCAAGTCAGTCAGTCATAATATTTTTTATTTAAATATATTTAAGTACATAAAATAGTAACATATTTATCGAACATGGTGTACATATTTTATTTCTTTTTTTTTCTTTTTGTCATTACAGAAAAAAATCTTCCTCATTATATGCCTGTTTATTACGCTGATTATTATTATATTAATAATAGTGCTCGCGATTGTACTGTGATAGACTGCGGACGGCCAGTGACGTCATCGTGCCTCAAACGCGATTGGTGCAAATACTGATATTTCATAACAAATGCTTATCGTTTTATGTAAGTGTACACGAGTATTTGTGTGTTTCTTTTGTTTTATGGTACATATAATAATTGAATTGATATATATCTTTCAAAAATAAATATATTTTATTACTATACTACCTACCTTCAAGTATAACTATATTATGCTTATATTAAAAATATATAAAGTGTTCGAAACATTTATGTACATCACAAAACTTGTTTAGTGCCATCTTCTTGCACGAAGCATGTTATAAAAACATAAAAAATACAGAAGCAGACTAAAAATTGTATATTTAAACGATATAATATATGTACTGAGGTAATTTATAGGTTGATAAAGTGTAATAAGCAGCGATGGTTAAACGCCAAATATGGTAATAACGCTACTTTGCAAATAAAAATAAAGTCCTCCTACCTTACAAGCTGTATAAATAAATAATATATTCTAAGCTAATATAACATATTCCACTATCTAAATATAGAAAATAATGATTTTCAAATATACATTTTCAAATATACATATCATATTTGGTGTTTGACATTGATGATCCAAAATGTTCCATCCACCATTTTTAAAGAAAAAAAAAGATATGAAAATTTACTCTTGATTGATAAAAAAGTATTGCCACTTAAAATAATGTTTTTAGATTGTGTATCTTTATATTTACCTACAGCGGTAAACTAAGACAATATGCAAAGTGCAATAAAGAGATTGTCCTTTACATTTAATACTATTAAGCATTTTTTGTAAATATTTAATAAATAGCGAGTGTTGAATGTATAGGGACATCTATAAATTACGTCACGAGTTAAGGGGGAGGGGGATCCTTGAAATGTGATATTGTATAAGGGTTGGCAAGACTTTAGTGACATGAGATTTCAAAATATCTTATTATTAAAACATGAAATTTATGCGAACAAAAATAGTTTCCGAATCTTCAATTTTGTGTAAAATTGCAAAGTATGTGACGTCACACCAGTTAGTCCGTCTCTTACATACACATCTACCACATGCCAGAGATTATGAAATTAATCTGTCGTAATTCATGGATGGCCCCTATAAGAAGTATTTTCAGCTTTATGCCCAATAAAGCACAAAAATAAAACTAGACAATATATTTCATAATTTATGGGTAATTATAAAATAAATTGTCCGTGTATAAAATATACCTAAATAATCGATAGGAAAGTTTTATGTGAATAAACATAGCCTTTGTTGATTATTAAAAAAATACAAGTTTAAACAATGCTTTAAAGTTAAATTTATAATTATAAATTTTTAAGAAGTGGATCAATTTTGTTATATTATGTTAATCGTTTTTTTTATTATGTTCAAAGCACAATATACGCCATTGTTTTCGTCTACATTTTTATAAGACCAGTATTCATAGTTAAGTAAATTATTGGTTCTGTTAGCTATATCTTATTAATGTTGTTTTATTACAATTAGTTTTATTAACAAGCTAGTTATCAAATATGCTTAATGTTCTTTTTGATTGTTATTACTATTCTATACCTCCAACAAAAAATTAAATCGATATGTATCGAAATGTATCGAAAATATTTTTATCTGTATCGATTTTGTAATCGATACAGAATAAAAATATGATTAAAAACATTTTCATTAGTAATTGTTTAGATGTGTAAAATTAAAGATGACATGAAATACTAAATTATTATTTAGAATATGTTTGTTTTATCAATATCTGTTGACACGGATCTGTTAAGAAGTACTTACGTTAATACTATTACATTAATTTTATCCTTCATAGATATTATAATGTTATTTATTACACAATTTGCACTGCAGTATTGGGAGAATACTTGCGTTGTATAAACGATATATTGCATTTAATGGTTGCATTTTATGCATACCATCTATTATTCAGAACACAAACAATAAGCGCACATTCTTCGAAATGTTTACTATAAATGTTTTTTTGTATGGTACATTTGATTTACTGTGATTTGTAATGAATTTATTTACGTGATTATACTCCATATTGGCCCTATATGGATATGTAGCTTAAAAATTGTTTTTTATGGGGTCATATTATCGTTAGTGTCAGTGTTAATTTCGACATATACTTAATCTTTGTTTAACGCACCTCGTATTTATATTCTATGCTCCTACTGTTACCCTCACCGAGGGCCGCCAGCAAGTTGTTTATGTTCATTCAGTTGATTAAGATGTAAATAATATTATTTTTAGAAGTTTTGGAATTACATTTATTTATTTTAATTTGGATTTATTTACTCTTTTTATTTCACCCATTCCCACGAGGCATATGACGCACACACTATGTATAACAAACGCCGAAGCCATCGTTGTTACTAATAATATAAAGCGAGGCCGCGGCGCTGCCGTGGGCTCGTATAAAGCGTACTGTTGCATGTGGGCAATTCGGAACAACAGAAGAAGATCATGATCCTAGTGTGTCTGCTCATACTCGGCATCGTGGTCGTCAGCTACGTGTCCAGCTACTTCGTGTGAGCCGCCGGCCGCCGCGCCGCAGGTAACGCCCGGCGGGCGCGCGCGCTGGGTGCTCCGCCCCCGGGCCCCGGCCCGCGCGCCCGCCTCTCTCTGTACACTAATGCCTTGTCTTTATCCCTTCTGCAGAAGAAGATTATGATTATGCTGTGCCTCCTCGTCCTCGGGCTCATTGCGACCGGCTACGTGTATAGTAAATTTTTCGCCTAAACGATACCGGGCAGGTGCGACGCCGATATACAGGCTTCCGTAGTGACGATAGTTAGAACTTTTATACGTCATCGAGTAGATGTATGGTCTCGGTACTCTCATAAGACAACGCTTCTTGACAACCGTAACGCATTCGCTGACATTGACATTGGAATTGAAACGTAGACTCATGATTCGGATATGAAATTTGCATGCCGCGATCCGGGATGTGCGTCCCGGTGACATACTGTACTGTTTACGACTGTTTTATACATTTTTTTATCTATTGTAAGTAATGATATGATCGCATATGTAGGTTGAACTTTTTTCATAATATTCGTCATTGCTACTGTAATGTCATTATCAGTATCTACAGCGTGGAAAGTGTATATTAATCGAAGTTGTTTCACAACGCTAAATTCTTGTTTATTTGTATTGGTATATTATTTTTATTAGAAGCCAAGAAGTCTTTATCGGCTAAATACTTAAATATAAAAAAAAATTCGTTATAATTTAAATAAAAGAATATTGTCACTAAAAGTAAATACACATTCTTTACAAGATGCATAAATTATGCATAATTCAACTACAACAAACAAATTTCAAAAACCAAAACCAAATTTTGTTTGTTATTTATATCCCAATACAATTTCCAAAGAATTCCTATCTAGTTTCAATATGTATATCACATAATCTTCCCGCACTTTCCACCTTCTCTAGCACCTCTGCTATATTATGTTTATACATTTATTTACATTTTCAATCTATATAATATTTTCTATGAACCCACATATTCCACGCTATTATAATAATTTTCCACTCAACACCGCACCCAACTTTTTATTATACCTAAGCATAAAACTGCATGACTATTTACAGACGCTTCAATACAGTTATACAACAATTTACATATTATGAATGTTTACTTTAGTACGATAATGAAGTTTATTTAGTATATACTTATTCTATAATAAACTTCTTAATGCCTTGAAATTATTCTAAATTTGAATTTGGAATATTAAGGAGCGCTATAAGTTCAAACGGAGTTTTTTTTACCGGTTTAGATTAGTTGTAGTAAACCAGTGCAAATAGAACGAAATAGGACATGAGCCGGCCGAGGTTATTGTAATTGTAGACAAAACTTATATAGCCATAGAAATTATAAGCTGGATTAGTTTATTTTTTTAAATGTATTTATTAGATATTTGTTATCCTATATGTTTCTATATATGTCGTTTAGATACGCGACGTAGAAAAAAACAAAACTATGCTGCCCTATTAAAAATATTTCCGATCCAGCAAGTAAATTTTTATATAATTATTCCTTACTTCCCTAAATCTTACCGCAACATATATTGTTATAAAGTTTTTATTCTTCAAGTAATAAATGATTCTTTACAAAAACACTTACACATATTTAACATTACATGTTTAAACAATTTAATGTTTAAGAACGCTCTAAAGCCAAGTTTAACTATTCACAGGACAGAAGCAAGGATCGTGGCTGCGTCCCGCGTGGCGACAACACCCGTCTGCCGGATTCATCTCTAGCATACTACCATTATTTGTGTTTAGAACTCCTATCACTAAGGTTCAAATTATACTGTATCATCTCAATTGTATCGCCGTGGTGTTTAGCTGTTGGCTATTGTTGAATTTTGGTCGCAAGTAATCACTGACCGTTTATTATACCCTAATGTTGTTTCTAATACCGAAATCTAGTTAACTTATTTATATATCTACGTTAATTTTTAAGCGTTCCGAACGGCCTTTGCAACCTTTTTAACTTTAACCAACTTTTACCCCTTGAAACTCGTGCAGATTTAAAATTGTATTGAAAAAAGAAATGTATTAAAAAAAGAAATGTATTAAAAGTGTTCAATGTATCGCCGAAATGCCCGAATTGGATGTGCCGTTAAAAAAGTTGCAAAAATCCCATACACTATTTATTTAAATGTTTATAAACAGTTATCCATAAATATTATATGTAGTTGGTACAGAATATATTCGTGTAGTTCTTGCATAATGATGTTTAAACATTTCTCTGATATCATACTCGTGCATACTGCAGGCTCCTAACTCCTAGTTCATTCCAGTAAGAGGTACACCATTAAGACATACTCATGCCTGTGGAATCAGTCATATTTTTTATATAATAAGTGAAGTTGGCTAAGCTGATTGGAAGCTTCGCGCTTCAGCGAGTACAGCCATGGTATGTCGGCCCATACCTGTGATACAATTAATATTCATTAAATCTAATATAGTAATTACAATCAGTATTTCGATCTCGTGTGTCGTGCTGCACGTCCGGCGCCGCGCACCGCGAGGTGGTGGACCTACGGATAGCCTACATAGACGTGTAAGTGAATGAAAGTTTTTAATATGTAGAAGTTTTCAAATTACGCAATTTTCATCTTTTAGAAATTGTACAACGTTCGATTCCTATGAATTTTTAATGATATCGAAGTTTAAGAGATACCTGATTAATATGTATGTATGTATGTATGTATGTATGTGTGTATGTATGCATGTATGTATGTACGTCCGCCACCATTGTAGCGAACGCGCGAGTTTGTGCTGTTTTGGAGTATTTTGGATATTTGATTAATTATATATTCGGATGGCTCGGAGCACGCGATGATAGTGAAAGGGCGGGATTAGTTACACACGGTCACTAAAATATAATATTTAATTCCAGGTATTTTACAGTTTATTTTTTTTCGCATCAAAAGAAGCTCCAGCTTTAGTCAAAATCAATATTTTGTTAAGTTATATATCTAAATATCCAATGTTTGAGATATTAGATAATATATGCTACAATTATTTAAAATTTTGATATATTGAAAATATCGTAGTGTGAGGTGAGGTGGCGTCATCCCCGCCGTCAAAGCATATCTCGCCGCGTGCCGTCGCCGTAGCAATAATGATGTTCGACTACAATTTGTAAAATTGTTTTAAACTTTCGAATGTGTGATAGTAGATGCAGTTGTTGTTTAGTTAATTTTAACATATAATAATAATTATTATTAATTGATTGTTATTGTGGGTGTAACATTTATTAACAGTAAGTAATTGAATATAGTGACTGCAGACAGTCGACGCTTACCGATCAAATTATAGTGTGGATGGAGATATTGTTTAGTTTTCATTACGTTTAAGATGATCTACGTTGTACAGTAATACATAATGTAGCAGTCTTAGCTAGGGTAAATTTTTTAATAATTAAAATTACCTAAAGAGTCTTCAGCTGTACGAGATTAGATATGCAGCCAATACGTTTATAATGAACAGATTACGTCGTCGTATAAAATATTTACGACAATTTGAGCACTCAAATATTAAAGTTATTAGCTTTCTCCTAATATTATGATACATTTGCGTGAATACTAAATATTATATAGTGAGATTCCCTTTGCGTAATGTTACATTTAAATATAAGGGGTTCGAGGATATAACGGCACTAAGTACCCGCACCGTGCCCCGCTCCGCCTCGTGCCGACTGTGTAGAGCGGTCGTATGTAAGAAAACGAAGCAATGTTAATTTTAACATTAATAGCATTAATTAGATTTTTATCCTTAAGAGTAGAATTTCATCTAGTTGCCTTCGTAATAGTAGAGAAACTAGGTGATACCTTTTTCTCTTTAGCTTTATTATGGAGAGGTCACTCGCATGTCTCTATTCGCCAGTCAATTGTGTCGCTTGTTTCGTCTCGCGCCGCTTCCCACCGTTCCCGCTGTTCCTTCACGCGTCGCCCTCTGCGCCTCTGCGCCTCTTGCTAGGTGCGTTCACTCGTCGTGTTTAGCGTATATGCAACGGCATCGCCGAGAGGCTGTGTACCTGACACCAAATAAGTATATTTAATAATTCGCGATGCGTCCGTCGACTTTTATAGGTGTAGATGCGTACTTTCGCACAATTTATTCCAAGTCTCGAGGGTCCCGGCGTGGCTGGGCCCGCTATTGTCTCATTTGTAAATTTAGATGTAGTCATGACACAAATTCTAGTCAGCTTTCATTGATCTCTTAATCCGGTAATCTTAATCGTAATCGCAGTTATACTCTTCTGTTACTAGTGTATACCTACTGTAAGTGAAGTTCTCGTGTTCAAATACGGCGGCGGGGGATTCCTGGCGTGCTCGATGGCTTGGACTTTTTCTAGTTTTACATTTCAGATCGCAAATACCTTCTAATTACTGTCCATATTTAGACACAACAATTGATAAATGTTCTTATTTCAGTAGTATATTTTTCTCCGCGTTGTTCCTTGTAAATCCGCCATGACAGGACAGGTATAACAACAAAATGGCGCCGTCGAGTCGTCAATGACTCCCGCACGCTGTTTCATGGTGTTTTAATAAAAAAGGATAATATCGTAATACATAGATATTTTCATAATCAATAGTATGCATATAGTTACTGGATTGCTAATTTTGTATACCTAAGTACACAATTAGTATAGTTTATATACTTATGTGTCAATTCTTATAGCGTTTTATTACCTTAACAGAAAATAGATAGTAAGTGTTAAAGTAATCTAAATATCAGTGTTTATCGAGCTGTTTCATTCTTAGTTATTGTTTATTTTTGATTATTCGATATTTTGAAATAAATATGCTTCTATTGTTCTTAAAGTTTTGAGCTGTCTCTGTGTTGTACTTGTACAAGCGATTGTAATGGCAATTGTCTTATTCGAATCTGTAGCCATATCGGAAGACTTGAAATCGTACCTAAATCTTCTGAAATATCGTTCTTGCTTTCTAAACTTATGGGACAACGAACACTCAGGATATATTTATAAGCATATTTATATTATCCATTTGATAAATTCGATTCGTGCGTGATCACTCTATGGTGCAACGTTCATATATCGTGAGATTTATTCGTTAACTTAATAGTATTGACATTTCCTATCGAGGAATTGTACAGTACGCGATGCTAACTTTTTGTCTATATGAGTAAGGTGAGGAGTCCTGGTCATAAACCTCGACGTCCGACGGTAGTGTCGCTAGACATCAATTTGTAGTGTTATTATCTTCACGATTCTCGAATTCGCGCTTTATTCTTTCAATCTATTGATGTTGCTTCACCTTGGGCGATGTCACGTTTGAATGAATTCAAAAATAACTACAACCTAAATCTTGTTGTTTTATACATGTTTAGTTTAGTCAAAATTGTTAAAATAGTATAGAAATGTTCTTAGTTTTTTGTTTATATATTTATATTGTATAAAAAAATTGAATATTTACATAATCCCTCATTATGGAAAATTTCTTGTAATCTTGTAAAGGAATATTAATTATCGTTAAAATAATGTATTAACGAATTATTAAACAGTGAGGTTCTGGACACGCATTGTAAAATTCAAGTTAGATTGGTTTTATAGTCATTCTGTACGTAGGTTATCAATCTGAAATTTTCTCATAATTATAAAATAAACGGTGTTTTCTGCTGTGGCTGTGTTTGTTATTATCCTCCTTTATTAACACGCTTATGTTACGTGGTACTCTATTAATATTATTTAATTTTACTTCTATATTTTTCATAATAGGGCCTGATTTACCAGTGGGATTAGTAGGCTAAAGAGCTAAAGATATTTGCTGGGCAATTTATACTAAATGTTATCGCAACCGCGATTGCTGAATCTTGCTCAGATGGTGGCCGCTTATTGAATTTGCTCCAAGTTCTATAAAATGCTTCAAGAAATTGACAACTGAAATCAGAGAAGGTCACACACTAAAATAATATTTAATGATCCCTCCTCACTAGTCAAATCAATCAATCCAATGAGTATAAGTCACACGTTGGTTATTCAATGATTTTATCAGATTGTAAAAATGACTAAGATAATAACGGATAATATAAATAAATAATAAATATGTTCGCGATGATTATTAACAATGTGTTAAGTAAGTACAAAATTTACTATTTTTATCACAGCAACTTAATCTTAAATTATTATAAGTTACATTTGTAAATGTAAGTGTAACAATTGACAACGACAACTTAACTATTGTGTTAAAGTATCGTTCTCAAGTAAGTGGCTTAGGTCTTATTGAGAATAAATGTCTATAAACTGAACTGAATATCAGCAAAAAGTAAATTTCCTTCAGCTTGAAAATATGTGAATCCGCAACTGAACTATACTTACCTTAGGTGACAAATTGTATACCGTCTAACTGGTTTGATGACGGGGCCCGAAGGTGGAAGACAAAACTTTAAGGTGGCTATGAATATGAATTATGTGATTACCTAGATAGCGTATTTTACTCAAGTCGGATTAACAATTTATATACATAATATGTTGTCGACGAAGACAATTTACATATGATATTTTAAATTTATATTTAAAAGGAAATTTATATCTTGATCCATATCAATTAAATCGATTGATTGAAAGCATATTAGTGTATTATTATTAGTTTTACTCTATTGATTCATTTCTTAATATATTATATTTATCCAGTTGATTCTTGTGCCATATTATTTAATTTTTTAATTCTCTACATTATCCTTGCGTTCAAGAGCAAGGAAATAAATCTGTGGTCATATTATATTATCTGTGGTTATAATGAAGTGCGGTTAGCTAAATTTGACGTTTACTAAAACTTCACAGTGACGTTTGCGTGTTGTGTACTTTTGGTTTACTGAACGGAGTTATTTTCGAAAGTTGTAAATTCGTTGTAAAATTAATTATAGCTACAACAAAAAAGCATAAAAATTATTTGTCACTATGAACGCACCGCCCACCTTCGAATCATTTCTGCTTTATGACGGAGAAAAAAAGTAAGCTCTCACTTTGTTTTACAACTAGTTAAACTTGATTGTCTCCCAAACGATGTTTTTTTACTTTGTTTTTTTTTAAAGGGTTCAAAAGGAGGAAGATACAAAAGTTACTAATGCTGCTATATTTACTGTAAACAAAGAAGACCATACATTAGGAAATATGATTCGCCAGTAAGTAAATTTGTGTTGCAAAATATTACATAAATAGGTACTAACAAAAATAGAAAAAATATAATCTTCATGCTGTATCCGCAGAGGGAGCTTAGTGTTAAAACACCCCACTTTCCACCGATTTCTTGGGACATCATATGTTGAGTGGTGGAACTAAACAGACAATGACCTTTTACCTCGACGCTAGGGCAAAGAAATGAAAATATTATTTCCTCAAGTGGAAACGAACCCACAACCAGTTGCGTTAACGGTCACATGCTTGTGCCCCTGCACCAGGACTGTTTTAACTAAATGTATTTAAATTTTATTATTTTCAGTCAACTTCTTAAAGACCCAAAAGTATTGTTTGCTGGATACAAAGTGCCCCATCCCTTAGAGCACAAGTTTGTTTTACGGATTCAAACCACTTCTGACTATACTCCACAAGAAGCATTTATGAATGCAATTACAGATTTAACGTCAGAGCTATCACTATTTGAAGAGAGATTTAAGGTAAATTAAAAAATATCTTGCAATTTGATTTTAAATATTTTTTAAATTGATTTTATTTGCTGTAGTGTTTTTTATTTAATTTTGTACATGAATATTTTTATATTTCTTTCAGTAATGTCATATGTAAGACTAGAAATCTTATTCATAAACTTTCTTACGTTACTGCTCTGGTTTTTTTTTGTATATCTGAGAATGCAGAGGACCTAGTACAGTACGGTCAATAACTTATGGCCACCCTGAAGTTAGATGTAGATTTTATGATTTTTAATTATTTTCTTCCTGAGCAAACAATGCGCAAAAGTTCATTAAGAGCCTAGTTTAAAGCACTGCATATTGAACGGCAAAACTTACATGTCATATTTTATTTTTACTGTTTAGTACTTTAACTTATAAAAATTACTCTTAAAATGTACTCTGTGTTTTAGGAAGCAATAAAAGAAAAGAAGGATGGCTTAGATTAGAAGAATTGATGAATTTTTATATTTAACACATACAAGAAACTCCCTAATACTTTCTTCAAGATTAGTGTACCATACCTTAATCTTAACCATGGTAATAAGGATATTGTGAACTTACATTATAAGATAAAAATCATTTTAAGGAACAATTAAAAATAATTAAAAACATATGCTATTTATTTTTAAGAATATCCATTTCCCTTAGGCCCAAAGATTCAATCAATCATTATAAATATGTAATGTTAATTAAAATAAGTTTTTAGTATTATTCAATAATAATGTATTAATTTCATTTGTAATAATTATAAATACAATTGGTTAGCTGTAATTCTTTTGCATGGCTCATAAAATTTGTGCCTTACTATTAACATGCCTTGTAGTTTTATTTTTAGAAAACAAAAGGAATGTAGATCAGTAAATTTATAATTACATAGTTAAAAGGTTACAAGATATTAGTATATAAATAAAACAACCAAAAATATCTTAAATCAATTTACTGATTTTATAAAATTGTAAACATCCGAATGATGTTTTAAAATAAATTGAAGTAGAATAACGAAATGTTAAAACCATGATTGTGATGGAAATAAATTGATTTGTGCCGAATTCAGTCACATTCTCAGTGTACATTATGTCCAGATAATGTACAAGAGAACTGATACCATTGCCCATTAAAAACATGCTCAAATAACTTAAAAGGTTTTTCCTTATGTACAAATATTTAGCTACATTTTATTAACTAATAAAACAATACCACTTGCTGGTAAACAATAAATACCTAAAAGAAACAAGTAACAGCAACAACGGTAACATTAAAACTAAATTTAATAAATAGGTATTAAAAAGTTTCTTCTTCATCACAGTTCTCAGTAGAGTGCCCGAATACTGAAACATTAAAAAAATAAGTTTCAATGTAAAATATACTCTGTCTTATAAAGCTAAGTTTTTGGTAGAATCCTCTGAACTCAGGAACTACTAATTCAAATTGAACATTTCTTTTTATATTAGAGAGTACATTGAGAAATATACTCTTCGTCAATATCGCATTAATCGTTATGGCATGATATGACGACATGTAGTGTTAAGCTCATATATAAAACTTTATAAGACATCACATACAATACAGTTGACGAATCATGGCCTGAAGTTAGACGTGAGGACTTGAAGTTGCGTGCCCTGAAGTTAAATGAAGATGGCTGTGTAGATTTGATTATGGTAATGCGCATAAGTTGAGAAAACCTTACTCCAAGGCGACCACGACTTCTCGACCGTGACGTCATATTCCATGAAATGTAGTAACCTTCAGTTTCCACATATACAAGTATATAGTAACGAGTTAGCGGAGCGTTGCTTGTTGGGGGAACCCTCGGGCTCGGTGTAGACATGGGAGTGAAGTCATATTTCATAGAAAATATTAACCTTCACAAATATCGCAGTAGGGGCGCGGCGGGGGCGGCGGCTTGCGTGGAGAATCGGCAGTTGGGGCCGCGGAAGTGGGGGAGGGATCGTGCGCCTGTCGCGGGCAGTCGTCAGTGTCGTGGGCGTCGAACTCATCGCAGATGTCGCAAAACAGGCGAGGCGCCACTGCACGGGGTTTGCGCCCGTTGCTGGAACAATTAATGTATGAACTCTATTAAGTAACAATAAATTAATTAAGGTGTAAGGTAAATGAAATGATAGAATGAGACCGTCGTGGCCGGCACAGCGCCTAGTTAGGCGCGCCTGACGCGATTCTCATTTCCTCATTCTTATAATAAGACAAGAGGCTCACACCTCAATTTACAATATTTTGAAATTTGGGCAATGCGTGGGCAACAGTGTCTTAATACTCTGCTGCAAGCGGGATACAATAAAATAAATAAATCATTATTTTACTAGTCTTACGTCAAAGGCGGTTCAGGTGTGACGGCGGCGCCCTCCAGCGCATGTACTCGCGCCAGCAGCTGCTCGTTCTTACGTTGCATGTCGACTATCACAGAGTTCAGGAAGCTCACTTGCCCGTCGAGCATCTCTTTGTCTTCTATACTGTATGCAAATGAAAAATATTCATTATATAAAAAAAAATCTTTTATATCTTTACTTTAATCATTATATTTGAAACATTTTATTTCTGATATGTAAATAAGTGTGATATATTTAGATTCACGCTATGTCAAGCATGTAGTAAGATAGTCAGTGTGTTAACAAGTATGGAAGTGGGAATATAACCCACAATCATCGTTTTTACAATCAGACGCTATCCCATTGCATATACCAATATTACCATATCACCAATTATAATATTTATATTGTTTATAAATCGGTGATACGAAAACAAATTGATAGTGATACATCAAATTATAATTACAATATTAAAATTATAAATATACAAACTTTTGTGAAACATCTCCTTGGCCCAGCAAACCCATAGCATTATTATCATTTTTATCCCTAATTTCTTGTCCTTTTGTTGTCATTTCTTTTTGCAATACAATCTTTTCTCGCTCAACAACTTCCAATTTGGCCTTTTGACTCTATAAAAAAATATAGAAAATATCAATTATTATGAAAAATCAAGTAAGCTGTAAGCTGTATAGAGTAACCATTTTAGCAATACTAACATATAATTTGAAATAAATAAAAATATATATTAATATAAAAGATTTACCTTAAGATCCTCCTGTAACTTGGATATTAATTGATTCTTACTATTTATATCTTTAATATTGTTATCTACGTCATGCCTCAGTTTAGCTATGACTTTTTCACTATTGGCTAAACTTTCAACACCAGACTGTCTGACTGCTTGTAATTCTAATGTAAGCTTTTCTAACCGCTCATCTTTTCCTTCCTCGCTATTTTGCTGAACGGCTAAAAGTTCCAATTTCTGTGACAATTCTAGAACTTTCTTTTCACTTTCACCGAGTTTATTTTGTAATTTATTCTGGTTTTCCAATTCTAATGCTATTCTCTGTTTCGACTCTTGCAATTGTTTTTCGTATTCGTGTAATTCATTTTTGAGGGTGTGTTTGACAATTTTACTTTCTTTTTTAAAATTGTCGAGGGTTTCTTGCAGTTTTTGGTTCAGATCGTTGTAATTTAACTTTTGTGCGTTGTTTATGTCTGTTAGCTTCTTTATATCATTATCTGATTTAGTTAATAGTTCTTGCAAGTCGTTTACTTTTTCTTTTGTTTGTTCTAATTCTTCTAATTGCTTATTTTGTTGTTCCAGATTACTTCCTAACGTTTTAATTGTTGTATTAAGAGATTCAACTTCATTTGTATATTTCCTTTTTAAATCAGCGTTTTCGACCTCTAAAAGATTTATGGACTCTTTAGTTTTTACTGTTTGTTCAGTAAGAGTTTCGTTTAATTTACTTAATTCTAATTGTTTTTGTTCTATCATAATGTTTTTCTCTTGGATGTCCTTTTGTAGCTTATTTATATTTTCTTCCTGTTGCACGCTTTTATTTAAATCACTATCAGTTTTTTCACCTTGCGCTTTAATTATTGTTTCTTTTTCGTCGACTGTTTTCTTTAATTGATGTATATTAGCAACATTTTCTTGTAATTTTTTATTCGTTTCCTCCAATTCATTCTTCAGACTTAAAACTTGATTGGACGTTTCATTATATTGTTGCTCTAACATTGTTTTCTCGTTATTTATTGCTGCCATTTCAGTCTTTAATATTTCTAATTGTTGTAGCTGCTCTTTTAATAGTGATTCTTCCGTTGAAGAATTGTTTAAGAGTGTTTCGTACT
The DNA here is from genome assembly GCA_018249835.1 of Heliconius besckei. NCBI lineage: Eukaryota > Metazoa > Arthropoda > Insecta > Lepidoptera > Nymphalidae > Heliconius > Heliconius besckei. The sequence goes on along the minus strand of DWNA01000626.1, from coordinate 4,190 downwards.
GTTGTTTTATTGCAGTAATTTCTATATTAGTTATATTTAGCTGCTCTTCGAGTTTATTTTTTATGTCAGTAGTTTTATTTAAGTCTTCGTTAATCTGTGCAAGTTGACGGTCTTTCTCAATTATCATTTCCCCATTAGATTTGATATCTACTTCTAACATTTCAAGTTTTAATATTAAGTCCTTAATATTGTTTTGTTTTTCTTCAAGCATTTTTTTAAGTTCAGTTTCTTCTAGCTTATGTGTTTTAAATTCATCGTTAACTGAATTTAATTCAGTATATAATTGATTTATTTCTTTATCATATTGCGCTTTCTTAACGTTGATTTGTGTTGTCATGTCATCTAATATCTTTTGAAGGGAATCTTCGTGTTTACGAGCTTCTTCTAACTTATTATTTAAGTCATTTTGAGCTTCAGTCAATTGGTCAACTTTTTCCATTAACTTAACTTCAGAAGTGGCTCCTTCTGCTTTTAACAATGATATTTGTTCCTTATACCTATCGATATCTATTTCCAATTTCTTTCGTATGGCGTCGTGTTCATTATTTATTTCTTGTTCTTTTACTTTGAGATTTTCGATTTCGTTTTTCAATATAGAATTTTCATCAAGCAATTTGTCGTTCTGAATTTCTGATTCCGCTAAGCGATTGCTCGTGTCATGTAATAGTGATTCAAATTCTTTTACTCTATTATCCGCCATATTTAATTTATCAACTTTTTCATCAACTGATCTAACTAGCTGCCCTCTTTCTAAAGAGAAATCTTCTTGAATTTTAAATATTTTTTGTTTAAACTCTTGCTCAATCCTGCCACAGCTGTTAGTAGCTTCTCTATATTTATCTTTTAATTCTTGTAATTCTTTGTCAGTGTCTTTTAAATGTTGAGATAATTTATTAAATTGTTCGTTGGAGTCAGTCGCTTGACCAGTAAGATTCATGTATTCCGCTTCAACTTTTTCTTTAGAATTTTGAATTTCCTCGCATTTTTCTAATGCACTACTAAGTTGTCGTTTATGTTCACCTATTTCTAATTCCATTTGCGCCACTTTAGCTTTAAGTTCCGTATTCATTTCAGTAACTTCATTCAAAGATTGTTTCAATTTCTTATTTTCTTCTTTCAATGCATTCAACTCATCGACATTTATTGTGAATTGGGTGTTTAAAGCATCTAGCTCGATTTTATTCTTATCTAATACTTGTTTATGATTTTCTATTTCTTTTATTAATTGTTCAATTTTAGAATTACGGTCTTCGATTTCCTTTTTATGTTCTTCGGCAATTTTACTGTGTTTTATATTGAAACTGGCTGTTGTCTGTTCAATTTCATCTTTTAGCTTAATTATTTCCTTATCACGCTCATGAATAGTTTGCTTATATTCATTTATTATTTTGTCATTACTATTTGTAGAGTCTGTGGATTCGTTGAGTAATTTTTCATAGTCCTTTGTTTTAGCAGTAAGTTCTTGTTGTAATTTAATAATTTCAGATTTATTTTTCTCCTCTTGCTGAGACGCTTCGTTTAAAAAGATTTCATATTCATTTACTTTATTAGTTAATTCTTCTTTAACTCGGTCGAATTCTTCTTGTAATTCTTTGCATGATGTTTCTTGTTTCTTTTTATTATCCTCTAGCTGCTCTATATCAAGCACTTTGGCACTTAGTTCCATTTTTAATTTTGTTATTTCCTTATTAAGAATGACTTCGTGTTCTTTACTTGCACCCGTAACTGAAAAAAATAGTTTTTATATATATTTTAGAGTAATAATAATAATTTCATGAAGTAATTTGAAATGTACTATCTGTCTATCCTACGGGAAAAATCATAGAGCTCAGTAAAACATAACCTACCTTTATTTAATTCTAGCGTTTTATCATCAACAGCCGCTTGAAGCGCTGTCAATTTACTATTAAGATCTATAACTATCTGACTACTATCCTTATTTAATCTTTCTACATTTTGTTTTTCAGTCTCTAATTTGGACTCGGCTAGCTGAAGCTTGGCGTTTAGAACTGAGAGTTGCGTTTCAAATTCGGTCTGGGCAATGGCTATTTTACTTCTTGCTTCGTTTAATGCCTTTTCGGACTCAGCTTTTACTTTAGTGAGCTCATCTGACATACTTTTACCCAGTGAATCCTTTTCACTTTCTTTTTCCTTTAGTAAATCGTACGCTTCATCCAGTAACTTCTGTAGTTCAGAAGATAAAGCTAGAAAATAAAAAAAATGCAGCATGTTTAGAAATATTATAATTATATTAATTTCATATTAATCATTTCACTGGCACGTAAGCTTGAAAAACAGTGAACGAAAGAAGCACTACTGTTAAGCAAAATGCAATGTAAAGATACTGGAGACCAGAGTATTTTAATAATAATTTGTTCTCTGTGTTTATTCTACTAAGTACAGTACTAAGTCAGTACTAACTGACAAGAACTATATAAAGCAAGGTAACCAATTGAAATGAAATGTTTAAACGTTAGGTTCCCTCTGCCCACCCAGCTATATGTAGGTGCGAAGCTGAAAAAAGTAACTGTTTTTTTCAAATATCCAAAAACTTCAACAACTTACTATGAGCAGCCGCTAATTCCTCCTTATGTTGGTCCGCCAGAGCGGTCATTTCATTGGTACGCTGGTCCTCAAGCGCCCGCAGCGCTGCCGACGTGGTGTCGGCGCGGGCCACTTGAAGGGCTACCTCCGCTTCCAACTCACGAATTTGTTTCTCGCGCTGTTCTTTTTCTTTCTAGAATATTGTAGAAGATTTGGTAATCACTTTAAATTTAGTTTATTAATTATGTATAAAAGTATTGTCTTTAGATACTAAATGAATTATAAACTATGATTTACGTTTCATATACGTTAATGTTTCTATATATTAGGTAATCAAGGAAGCAATCTAGTTAAATCTATTGTTTAAATTTCAAATGTTGGTGTCGCCTTAAATCTTTCCAAATGAATCTTTAGTAGTAGGTCCTTTATTTTTTGATTGAAGTATTTGTCCACATGAAACTGCTATACTTCCTTTTCTGAACACTTGTTTTATTGTACATACATACCTCCATCGCCTCCTTGTATTTCTGTAAAATGAAATTTTAACACATAATTAATTACATGAATAAATTAAAAAAAATTAAATATAACATAATATTTGCACTACATACATTATAATCTTCTTTATTAATATTTTCCTCTTCATTCCTGAACATGAGATCCTCGACTTTCTGTCTCTCGTCCTCAAGCATTTTGTTGAGTTTATCAAGTTCGGCTTTCAATTTCACGTTTTCGTTGTTCGCCTGAAAATTTAAGAATTTAATTGATTACCGATACAAGGCTTTATTTTTGGATTTTGGTTTTTTAAAAATTGGATATTAATAAATTTTGGATTTTAAGTATGAAAATACCTGTGTCGCTTCTTTCTTCGCCTGTGCAAGTGACGTTTCAACGCGGTCCATTTGCATTGTAACTTTGGCAACCTCTGCCCTCTCGAGCTCTTGTTCTCGCATGAGACGCTCGACATGCTGCTGTTTTTCTCTTAAGAGTTCCTATATTATATAAATTAGTATTGTACATCAAATATTCTCACATATTACATTTTAACGATAAATAATTGACAAAGAATATCTAGTGACTAGTCAAATACTCGTAGATTCCTAGAAATAACTATTAATCATGTTCCAATACAAATCAATACCTTAATCAATTATTAGATAGATATGTAATAAAAATAGACCGTCGTTTGTTTTACATTTTTAATAAAAAACAAAGACTTATACTGCGATTCAGAAATAACTAAGAATAATAAGATTTCATATACAATGTTTCCATAAGTCTAAAGGTAATACAGGTAGGTATTTACCACAAATTAGTCATACGACCTTGAATATAAATAACCATTGATATCGCATGTTTGAAGAATAAGTACCTACTGTGTATCTGTTTTGTTATCTATGCTAAAGTAAGTACACAACAAGTTGGATGTCGCCTCGTCGCGAATTGGCTGTTGGCACTTAATTATCATTTACGTAAGACGTGTTTTAAATTTACGCTCATGTATTCATTATTTATTAATTTAAATGAGTTCGTACGTAACGATATTTTCCTATTATTTCAAAGAGTCTGTTTTCTTTTGAAATTAACGTAAAATGAAGGATTATTACGTTGTATTAATATTAATATCTACATCTTATTTATCGACT
>DWNA01000625.1:0-20708 GCA_018249835.1 Heliconius besckei | reverse complement strand
TGCCAAAAATAAAAATTATGTGCACATATCGATTTTGTTAAATCGACTTCTAGACGGAAATACTACATATTTGTTTTTGTAGGCTATGCGCAGTACTATTTTAATGCTATTTATGGAATAAAAAAAAAATAAAAAAAAATACACATAACGGTTTTGGCAGGCGCACCGACGATATGACGTTAATATTTTATAACCCTCTTGTTACAATTCAGGTGCAATGATAAGGTTTTATTTGTGTTATCTCTTCAAAGATTTGTGACGTAATCGTTACATCTTTCTACGTGTTGTCATTGGTGGACTCTGGCAGAGTGTTTTATGTGAAAGCATTGTTATTTGGTGTCATGTCCTATAAGTTAAATGAATATAATATAAATATGTTCATATTATGTATTATGAATGTTAAATCAAATTGATTTTGTTTTTATTTAATGAACATTTTTCCGGTGATGGTCCATGTTAAACACATACAAATACAGCTAAGGAAGTAATCTAACTATTGTGTTTATATTTTGTTAACAGATGCAGAGTAAAATAGATTCATTGCAAGCGGAGATACAGAATTTGCAGAGAAAAAGTCACAGCAACAGCTTTGCAGATGCTGAAAGACTAACTGAGGTGAATATAATATAGTCCTCATCATCATCCTGTATGTCCCATATAACGGGGAGGCAGAGGGAGCCTAGTGTAAAACACTCAGTTCCAATTTGTCTCTCAGAGAAAAAGCGCTACAATGCTCTCAATTAATACAAATATGTAATATTTTTATTTAGTAAACTCCTACATATTGTTTTTATCATTATTATTGTATTTTTTAGCTTATGTGAACTTTTTGCTCCACAGGAAAGATTAATGGCGGGTATAAATGACAAACTCGACGTCGATGTACGTAACGGCCCTCTACAGGTCACGTAAGTAACATTTTACACTGGACTGTTCTATACTAAACAAACAGATTCTCTAAATAAGCAACTAAGTCACGAGTTCCACTTCCCTCTGTCTGAAGTTAGCCAGCAGAGGGAAATCTGGCTTAGTCTTTTACTTCCCGAGTGATCAATGCACAAAAGTTCAGAAAGCTTAACTTCTTAGACCGTATTGTAAGTACTGTCAGTCGCATCTGAACTACGTCATGACGATGTAATCATATCTATAATGTTCTTACCTTAAAGAGTAAGAAAAAACTAATATTTTGACATTAGATATGTGTTATAAATTATAACTAATAACTGATATTATATATTTTCAGATTGGATTAAATGGATTATAAGATATAATGTGAGGTACAAATAGATGGCGTAAACCAACGCACTAGCGCGCACTGCCGCTTATGTTAAGATTTTGCGTTAGATGAATACACAGACGATTACAAATGATTATATATATATAGCAAACGAGATAATTATCAATTTATACTATTAATCAATTTGAAACTATTTATTTTTATTTCATTCTATTAATTAATTTTCCTCACATCGATTTATAAATTGTTTATTAACAGTTGGTGTTAACATGGAGGTCATAGAAAACTCAAGCTTGTACTGAAGTTAGAGTTTCAATTTCATAATATTTACTTCGTATTATATTATTCTTAATCGTCTACAAATCAAACACGTTGTATATAAAACGCTTTTTAAGTGTAGTGTCTTATTTAATATGTATATGTATAACATGATATGTGAAATTGTACTGAATTATTTTAAAGTAATGTGGATTTTGAAGTCTAACTTTTAAATTTCCATTTTATTACACAAACCGATATCACTACTATTTTTGTATAAATAATCTGACCATGCAAATACTTTGTTGAAATTGAAATTTAGATATAACATTTCTAAATTAATACTTAATTTAAGGAAATAAACAGATGTAGTACTAATAATCATATTTTTACAATATAATAAAATGGAAATTGTTTAAAGTTATATATAAATTTATCATAACTTTGGCTTTTATAATAAATAATTGTAAATGACATGAAATTTGAATTCCTAGTAAATATAACATTGATGATTGAAGTAATGTTTGGGCTGCATTAGTCTATTTGAACTAATGAGTAACTAAACAGCTTATTATTTCTTTTTTTTAAGTATATTATAGCCTATATTATAGAATGCTGTTCACAAACGGACAAGGTAGTTGCAATACTTTAGTGTTATACTTTTGAAATTAAAATATTTTTTCTCACTGTTTATAAATAATAAATACATTTGTCCTACAAGCCCCCATATATGTTATGACTTTACTGGTTTTTTTTTAATAAATTACAATTGTGATCAATATAATCGATTTAGGTTAAGAAAAATAAAATTATTTTAACTAATTTATAATGAAAAAGATTCCTGTTGCTTTTCCTAAAATGATTTATAAACATAATTGTATGAAATACATCAATGATTTTGTTGGTTTTTTGATGATTCCGAATTATAAAAAAAATGAGTGTAATATTTGATTTAAGGGAATGTTATTTATCGGTTAGCTCATATTATTTATAATTAATTTTTATACTAGTGCATAATCATTTCTGTCAGTGCCTTAGGATAAGATTGAATTTAATAAGCTGACTGTTTTATTTACTAGTTATAATGCAATAATTATGTCAATTTTTGTTTAATTTTTATTTCGATTTGGCCATCTCAATTTAGCATGAATAAATAAAATCGATATTTTAAATTGTAAAAATTAATAATTGTATTTTTTTAAAATATTATTGACTTAATATTCATGCTTTTGATATATTATGTATGTGCAAACCTATATTTGATAAGACCGTGTCAAATCTCCTGAATTATATTAGCTGTAGTAATATATTTAAGGCAATTTGTATAAGAATTCATATATAGGATAGATAAAGACATTATTAAATAAATATTTCTATGTTTATGTTTTATTTCACTTGTTTAATAATGACTAAATCATTTGTTATACTCATTCAAATTCCAGCATGAAATTTAAAAACATGCAAGTCGATTTCTACAAATTCAGTTTTTGCCACAACGATTTCGGGGGGATGCTGCGTTATTATCAATAATATTGCGGTGCAATGTGCGGGCACGCGGCAATATTTCGGTTGAAAAAAGACTTCAAAGGTGGCAGACGCTTAAGCTTTTTGTTTAAGATGGACGACAAAAAATTACGAAAATAATGTTGATATAATATGAATGATATTACTCCCACGGAAAAACAATATTTTATACAGAATGTTTTTGTTAGCACCACTTTAAAATGAAACCATAGTTTTAACTACTCTGTAAAAGCTTAATACAATTTTTTTTCTCAAAAAAAAAAGAAAAAAAAAGGTGTTTTTCAAACTAAATAAATAATAAAATTATCGTTATGAAATAAAACGCCATTAAATTTAAAGGGACATCGCTGCCCACGCCTCATTCCGAAATCGAGTCGTCGGTGTTAACGTTTTTGATAATTGGTATCAATGCGCAACTGCGTCGCACGAAATACAAGTATGGATAAACATTGTGAAATGAAAGAAAAGTCCTACGTCCTAAGTTGTTGACGTACCTTGATTAATTTCTTTAGGTATGGGTTTGAAATATTTTACCCTACCTTTATAGTGTCGAAATATGCGTTTTCTGCGATATAAACGGTCATATATTTTTTCTAAGTCAATATAGAAATATGTTTTTTATCGGGAAATATGGGGCCGTGGATCTGAGTATATGGATTTGAATTTCAACGTGATATCTCCAAGCGTTCCTGAGATAAAGGGTCTTGACAGACAGACGGACAAATGAGTGAATATTATCAGGGTTCCATCTTTCCTTAAAATGTACGGAACTCTTAAAAACGAAAGCAATCCTACAATATCCCGTTTTGAGCCGACCGAAAAATGGTCACGTTTTGTATTGATCCACTATGTATTGGATGGAGTCAAACTTATCTAGACAATCTCTTTAATTTTTTTATATTTACTACTGCTACTGTAATTAAAATTATATGAAATTGTTCTAAGTATATGGTTCAAAAAAATATATAAGTATAATTAATATTAACTATAATTTATCGATTTTATAAAGGTAAACATCTCTTATAATCCCATTGCATTTTCTGTTTGCTGTATACCTAAGTAAAGTATACTGAAGCTAGTAGATAACTACATAAGTCATAGACTATAGAATATAATTATACACATACAAGTCAACACGAGTAAATAATAACAATTAAAGGAACGTTTTCGCATTTAACCCGTTATCGGAAATTAATAATTATTTATAATATTGTACTATGGCAAGTGAAGTTGCTTTAAAAAACGTAGATAATGCGTGTGAAACTGCAGAGGAGTTTACTAAAGTTTTCTACAAACAAGTCGATAATAGTAGACATCTAACCTCAAAGTTATACCTTGATACTGGACTTTTAGTGTGGAATGGAAATGGAATTAATGGAAGTGACAATATTCAAAAGTTTCTCATGGACCTGCCAGCTAGCAACCATATTTTAAAAACTTTGGATGCTCAACCGATATCTGAAAACCTAGTTGCTAATAAATTGACTTATATGATCCAAGCTTGTGGAGATGTTATTTATCAAAACGACGATGTGAAAAAACCATTTCAACAAACATTTTTGATTGTAGCTGTTGATGGCAAATGGAAAATAGCGTCAGATTGTTTCAGATTGCAGGTGCCATACAATCCGTAGTACATAATTTGATGTGGAAATAGCAATAAAATAGGATAAGCTGATATATTTTTGTTCATAAATAAAATTACATGACAATTAATTATTTTTATTTCGAATAAAATACCTAACAATATGAAAAAACATAATTTTACGCAACTTTAAGTAAATACTTTATAATAAAACTAGCCACCTCAGAAAACATAATATTACCATACTATTTAAAATTTAGAATAACTTCCTAAATAATAATTACAGTTAGAACAATAATGATCAGCTGTTTTGAATGTTGTTGTCATATATGGAAGCGCTGATAAACAACAAATCATGCACCACCTGGAGAAAATCAGAATTATGATCTTAATTTATGAGTCGTATAATTTCACCATAATAATAAGCATTTACTTTTTTGTGTACTTATTAAAATTAAATAAATTTTATTAGTGGTAAAAAAAAGCTCATTTTATAGTATATAAACATATGCCTATGCATTAATATTTTCTAGTAAGTTTCAATACTTACAATGTTAATCCACAAATAAATCCGGCCAACAAGTGAGTTTTTTGAGAATTAACAAATTGCACCGTTGTTAGTGTTCTCTTGTGACAACTCGGGCAGTCAGTGTATATAGGTACATCTTTTAATGTCTGATGAACTATAACTGTTTGATGTATCACAGGTTGGTTAACCACTAGGGAGTCAGCTATTGTATCAATTGGCGAATATGGAGGCGGAGGCTCTTGTGGTAGATGTATTGTCTGAATTTGCACACCTGTTTGTCCAATATCTGAACTTATATGACTAACACCTCTATTATTCATTGTTTTTAATATACATATAATTGTTACTAAAAAGTCACATATATGTTATTTTATTGAATAGTTATGGCTCAGAACATACTTTATCTGTCACACATGTTATCTTATCATGTCAAAGAGATATGATATATTTATCATTTTATTATAAGTATAGATGTAAGTACTAGAGTACTTATGACTAATATTTTTTAAAATATAACATAGTAAGCTTATAAGGAGAAGAGCAAAACAATCACATTTTTTTTTTATTTAATGATGACACAATATTTGCAAGGGACTGCAATGTAAATACATGAAAAGTGATTAGTGACATTTATATTGATTAAGATTTTTATAATTAGTGATAACTCTGGATAATGTAAATGAATTTCTAGCCACCTTTGCAACGTTGTAAAAATGTATGCCCAAAAAAACTATAATGAAGCATGTATAAAAATATCATCATATAAAATAGTCACCATAAATAATTAAAAACTAATTCTAATATTTAGTTGAGTTAGACCTATATATAAGTAATAGGATAAGTAATCGGAATTAAAATTAATATTTTAGCTGCCATACTAAATTGCGTAAATTATACTTGTTGTTTAAATATCATCAATAAAATTACATTTTAATGAAGTATTTAAAATTTACAAAGAAAATATTTTTTGTACATTTTTATGACACAAAAGTATCACAAAAGCATCACTGAAATTTGAGAACAATTTACAAATAAAGGCTTGAATTCCAATAAAAACAGATTTAAATATTCAAGACAATATCACAGTTGTTATATTAATAATATACATATTAGGATTATATGAACTGAATACCTCTAAACCTACAAAGCATTTTTAATATTTTTTGGATGGAATGCTTGCCAATTATTATTAAATTCATTTCTATGTCCAACTAATTTCTGAACATGCATTCATTCTAGAAACACATTTATTATAAAAATAGTAAAATGGAGTATAAAATAGCAATTATTTTTAACATTGCAAGTGTTTGATTTCACAGATATATGTTGGATTAGAATAGATTATAAGGGTAAAAATTATAAGAATATATATAATTTTAAACATTTAAGGTGTTAATTGCTTACTTTGCTATACAAAAATATCATCTTATTTAAGTAATACCTAGAACCTTAAAAAAACACAAATATATAAATAGTTTAAATAGTGTATCAATAAGAAAAACAGGGCCACCACCCCTATGGTCTTATCATGAAAATATACAAACTTCAATTAAATACTTTAGGCACTAACATATTTGAGCTACAAAATTCTCTGTTATAGTATTACAAAATTAATTGTTCTGAAATTTATATATTCAAACTATTGTCATCCTCAGAATCCTGGTCTAAAGCCTGATTATTATTACGTCTAGTTTACACCAATAAAATTCATTCGAAATAAATATTATAATTTTTTGTACAATAAATGTGTGCAACATTTGTTGTAATTATATACCTTCTTATATAATAAATATTTTGTGGAGACATTTTAACAGAGACATTTTTATAGTCATTATGGGTCATCATTAACATTTGTTGCTTTTGCCTATAAAAGTACTGCAATTTGGACAATAATGCTCAGCATCCTTAAATGTATCAAAGCAGTAAGGTACAAGTCCAAGACAGCAAAGTGAACACACCCTGAAAATTAATAAAAACAAAACATAAATAATCTCATCTCATCTATCTCATCAAAGCAACAAAAAAAAATTAGAAAAGTAATACATACATTGTTATCACACAAATAGATCCAGCCACAAAATGAGTATGCCAAGCAGTGGTGTAAGTAACTCTTGTTGTGACAACTTTCCCACAGTTATAACATGTAACAGTTGTAGGTTCAGTTCCAACAGCAGGGGGTATTATCACTCCTACAGGTACTGACATACCAGGAGGAGGAGGTGGAATGTCACCTGTTTGAGGTTGAGAAGTAGTAACAACTGTGGGGTGTGGATAAACTCCGGTAGCAGTGAATTGTTTTGGCTGTGGGAAAGTTCCTTCATTACCAGGATACGATTCACCACCAGGAGTTACGAAACCGTATTGAGGGTTGCCTACGACAGCGGAATATGGTGGAGGAAGATCATTTGGATTTCCAATTGGAATAGAAGTGTTCGGAGGATAATTTGTAGCCATATTTAAGTATTTATATTTTTTATAACTATACAAGAACCAATATTTGAATCAAATATAAGAAAACACTAGAAACTATAGAGAATAATATACAATGTTTCTTGCAATAGAACTTATTCAGATATATTTAATACTTATGTAGTTATGTGGATTGTGGTTAATGACAATAACTTCATAGATAATAAAATTATATCTCGTATATACTTTTAACTTTTTTTATCACAGGTTATCAAAATCAGACATCATAATATATAAAATTTTAAAGGTTAGATATTGTAAGCGTACAAGTGTAAAAGTGGGTAGATTTAGGTGAGAATAAAAATTAAAATGGTGTCGTGGGACACCAGGTAGGAACGAAGTTCCTTCGGCTAATGTAGAATCGACACAAATTGCAAAAAACGTCGTGCTCAATTTTATGTAGGTTTTCTTCATTTTTTTTTTAAAATGTCGCCGCAGTCGCAACTCAACTCGGAAATGCTCGTTGTGTCCGAGTTGCAGAAGCACGGAGCTTTTTCCCGGTCGCTCATGGTGCATATTGCTATGTACCTGAACGACAAGGGAAAGGAGCTCGAATGCGCCGGCGCGGCTGCCGCCGCCGCCGACCCACTGTTGGACGTTCCACCTCCGCTAACGCTCCTACGACGACCTCGGCCCTCCGACGGCACCGACGAGGAGGCTGCCAAGCGCGTGTGCGCGCAACCGCGCTCCGCCCCGCCTCTCAACCCCCGCGATTCCCGCCTACGCCAGCGGGACCCACGGGCCACGCCGCCTGCCGCCTCTTGCTGCACCGGCAGCCAGCCGGATGCGTCCAATGCAGGTACTTTCGCTGGCGCGCTCAGGGTCCCCGGCCCGGGTCCGAACCGCACTGCTCTGGCCGTCACGATCGCAGCACCGACGCCGGCGCCGGCCACCGCTCCGGCCGCGTCTCCGCCACCGAAGCCGCGCTTCCCACCACTTGTGGTCGAGAAGTTACCCGACTGGGCGCGCCATTTCCGCGCACTCCGCGACCGCCTTGGCCACGCCCCTTTGGACAGGGTGTGCGTTTCTCTCCCGAGTCCGAGGAGGAATACCGCGCTATCCAGCGTTACCTCTCGGACCTCGAAAAGACTGAGCGCATTTCTTGGTTCTCATACGCCCTGCCCGCGGAGAAAAACAAGAAGGTAGCCATCAGGGGGCTACCGGCAACGACGACGCCCGACGAAATAATTGACGCACTTCGAGAGCTCGGCTTCCAGGCCGAGTATGCCCGTCCGATCAAGGCGAGGCTGGGCTGGCCTGGCTGCATATTCTTCGTGATCTTGACTAACACCCCGGACCTGGTACCTGGCATTTTCCAAATCACGGAATTACTCAACATGCCAGGTGTCAAAGTTGAAAACTGGAGAAGCAAGCGGGGTTCGGCGCAGTGCCATCGCTGCCAGGCGTTCAGGCACTCCAGCCATAGGTGCCACCGCCGCCTGGCCTACGTGAGGTGGACTGGACCTGGACCTGGACCTGGACCTGGACTCGTCGCCCTGAGGGAAGGTTGAGACCCTGTCCAGTGCGTCCTTGATGGGATGAATAACCTCCTCCTCAATGTCTGAACACCTCCGCATGTTATTCTGGAACGCTTGCGGCTTGAGGAGGAGGAGGCCGTTCCTCCTGCATCTGCTGCGCGAACAACACATCGACGTAGCGCTGGTCAACGAGACACACCTGTCTCCTAACATCGCTGCCCACCTGCCAGGATTCCATGTGTTGCGGCTCGACACCACCGCCGACACTCCGAGACGAGGGCTCCTCATCGCCATCCGCAGGGGAACCGTCTTCTCGCCGCTGCCTGATCTCGGCAGCCAGTCTTTCCAATCGCTGGGTGTCCGGTACCGGCCCATAACCTTGTTGAGTTCATTAGCCAAACTGTTCAAGAAGCTACTCCTTCCGCTTCTCCTGCTGCACCTCCATCCGCGGCAAGAACAGTTTGGCTTCCGCAGCGGCCACTCAACCACCCTCCAGGTGGCCAGGGTGCTACACTTCGCTGCAGCAGCTGCTAACAGGAAGGAGAGTGCTGCTGCAGCCTTCCTGGACGTCGCCAGAGCGTTCGACCTGGCATCCGGGGCTCCTGCTGAAGGTGCTCTGCGCTGGAACTCCGCATCACATCGCGACCATCATCGCCGCCGGTGTACCCCAGGGGAGTATCCTCTCCCCTGCTCTACTCTTGGTACACCGACGACGTGTCAGCTGCCCAGGACACCATGCTCGCCCTCTACGCGGACGACGTCGCCCTGCTCACCAAAAGCCTCAACGCCAACCACGCCGCCGTAAAGCTCCAGAGAGCGCTCGGTCTACTGCCGAACTGGCTCGCGGAGTGGAGGCTCTCGCTCAACGTGGCCAAGACCCAAGTCCTCTCTCTTGGGTGCCACAGGAGCCTGCCTCCTCCGCCAAGCCTGCAGGGGCAGCAGATCCCATGGAAGCCCACCGCGACGTACCTTGGCGTCGTGGTTGACCGGAGCAAAGGTGGCGCTGCACCTGCTGCACCACCTCCTCCGCTCCCGCCTCCCCCTCCGTCTGAAGCTCGCCCTCTACAAGGCGTACGTCAAGCCGCACCTCGCCTACGCCGCCCCGGCGTGGTACGCCCTCGCGAGTCCCCGCCAACGCAACATCCTGCAGGTGGTCCAGAACGTTGCCCTCCAGCGCGTTACCCAGGGTCCCTTCCCAGGATTCCTTACTTCGTCAGGAACGCGACTCTCCAGCGAGAGCCTGGAGGATCACATCCACCGGCTCGCGTCCAACGCGTTCCGCCGTGCGGATGTCTCGGACCACCTGCACCTTCGCAGCATCGCGCCGTGGCACACGCGGCCCCCTGACGTGCGACGCCTTCCGAGGGACCTCCTCCTCCCTCCCCCTGAATCCGATCGCGAATTCGACACCTGAGCTGCCACCTCGGTCGCTGGTCGCTTTAGCTGGGCCTCCCTCGGGTCTACCGAGGGTCTCACCCGGCTGAGCCTGACCGCCCAGGTGGCATGCAGCTCATCCTTCCCCTTGACTTAGTTCCCCCTATCCTCCTTGTGCCCCTCTCACCTATAGCAGGCGCACTCCCATCCCCCTGGCTATACGCCTTCCTGAAGACGCACCCATAGCAATGGGTGGAGAACGAAGCCACGACCATAGGGCTAACGCCCTGCAATCGTTTCTTGGCCTACGGGCCAGAAGTGAGAAAACTGAACGGTAAACGGACACAGTTGCTAGTAGGCGGAAGCCCTGATTCTAAGGTATCCAGTGTGTAGTGTTGTTATTGAGTGATACATTTCACTTATTGTAAATACGTGGAACCTCTATCCGAGTACATTAGAAACATATAGACGGTATGTTTTTATCGTGTTTATTTTAAAAACGTTAACCGATTCCGTTTACTAATAATATAGTACCGTAAAAAGATTTTTTTTATATGTGGTACCATACCGTAGTTTGTATATTTCTTTAATTTTAATAAATAATATCGTAAAATTCAGTCCCAATAAAAACATTTTTTGACTTAAAGTCAGTTGTTGACAATGTTTTTAACTAATATTATACCAACTAAATGTGAAAGAATTATTACTGGTTTTAGTAATAAATGTGTTTATACCCGTAATGTCCATCTATGTTATGATAGAAGGATAGAAATTCTGTACATGAACAAAAAACTAAAATTGAATCGGTTAACATGACATTATTTTCCGTATTTACACTGATTTCGTCGTCCATCTTAAATAAAAAGCATAAGCGTTTGCCTTCTTTGAAGTGTTTTTTCAAATAAAGTATTGCCGAACACGATAATATTATTGACAATAACCCTGCCTCCCTCCGGTATTGCCGTGACAAAACAGAATTTCTAGAAATCTACAAGAATATTGATCAATATCGCAAAAACCGGCTACAGACACACATTATTATTGACAATACGTACTTTATTGAAAATATTATTGTACGTGTGTTCAGGCTTTGGGTATATATGCTCTGTGCTTTTTTCTTTTTTTTAAGTTCTGTGCTTATAATTATATGTGTATTGTTAAATTAATAGTGTCAAAGTGTCAAATTGAGACTTTCAATTGACATTTCACAATACTCAATTGATAACTGTTAACCACAGAAAACATTTAAACATTTAAAATTAAAATTTTTCATTATATTATTTAATACTTATACTTTTATAGTATTCGTTTAGTTTGTATTATAATCGGTAGAATAACCAAGTAATTATTACTGTTACAATAAAACTGTTAATGGACTTGAATCCATTATAATGAGAATTGCATACTATAGTCGTACTTTAAAATTGCTACCAATACTCTTTCAGCTTTCTTCTTTAGACACTGAAGTGGACTTAAATATTTCAAAAAGAGAGACCTTTTGAATATTGAATATCTATAAGAAATATTACTGTTCAGATCAATTCTCACAATGAGCAATAAAAGGGATGATTTAAAGCTTTATTGGAATAAAATTAATTACGCTTTTCCAATTTTAAATGATACTTTATTTACCGATTGTACTGAAAACGAATACGAGGAAATTGAACAAATAATTACAGGGCTAGGAATTCAAATAAAGGTACGAGATCTTATTTTAGTTCATATTGAAAAATATATACGACAACACGTTGCTCCATCATTCTGGGCAAAATTTACAAAAATAGAGGAAGAAGTGAAAGGATTTCAATTATTTAAATCGGCAGTAAATGATTTATATGAATTTGTGTCAAATTTTTCTCTTATATTATCTAATCTAACTAATTTGAACAATGTTTGCTGCGATAACAAGCCAATATTTGGGGAGCTAGATGTTGTGTTAGGCTTTAAACAATTGTTGCGAGCTACACTTCTGTCACAACTACCTCTTGATTTTCATGTTATAATAAATCATTTCTATAAAGTGTCTTTCAATGTCTTTGATAATGAATATGACAATTCTGATATGGGTGAAGATGTTATGTGTTCGGGCTGCTTTAATGATTATTCTGACTGTAATTGTGCATATATAGTAAAAGTGTTTCATAGTACAAATCGTAAACTTATGGAGCTACAACTTCTAGAGAGACTGACTGGTCAAGTTTTGACAAATTTCATTCAAATAAGAATTGAAAGCCATATACAGAAACTATGTACAGGTACCTTTGATGTCTCTCATATAAACTTTTTGGAAAATTGGTTAGATACAACTGTCATGTCATGGTTAATAAGAATATATTGTGCAGGTTCATCCAAACCTCCACCAGATGATAAAAATATATTGAATGCTATTTCAAAATTTAAACAAAAGTTGAGCTATTATTTATATCACAGCTATACTAAATTGAGAATTGATCAATTGTTTAATATTATTATTGAATATCCTGACTCTCAGCCTGCTATTGATGATATTAAGTTGTGTTTAGACAAAACAGATTTACGTTCAACTTTAAGTAAAAAATTACAAAATGCCTTAGAAACAAGATTGTTACACCCTGGTGTCAACACTCCTGACATACTTACAGCATATGTTTCTACAATAAGGGCTCTAAGACATTTAGATCCATCTGGTGTAATTTTAGAAACGGTAACAAAGCCAGTACGTAGCTATTTAAGAAATAGAGAAGAAACAGTACGCAGCGTTGTTAGTAGCTTAACTGAAGAGGGTGCTGGAAGTGAATTGGCTGAGGAACTAGCAAAATTTGCTGCAGAAACTGATAATGAAAATGAAAAGGAGGAAGCGTGGGATGAATGGGTTCCTGATCCTGTAGATGCTGATCCTAAAGTGAATTCCAATGATAGAAAAGCAAATGACATCATATCTATGCTTGTTAATGTTTATGGTAGTAAAGAGTTGTTTGTTAATGAATATAGAACACTCTTGGCAGATAGATTATTAGCTCAAAATGTTATAAATACAGAAAAGGAGATCAGATATTTAGAGCTCCTTAAGTTAAGATTTGGAGAATCCCAATTACATTTTTGTGAAGTCATGTTGAAAGATGTGTCTGACTCAAAAAGAATTAATGCTCTAATACAGCAAGACAAAAATTTTGAAGCATTGAGTGATAAATTCTCATCGAATGCAATGATTTTATCTGCACAATTTTGGCCCCCATTTAAAGATGAAAGTTTAGAACTACCAGGAGAAATTAAACAACATTTTGATGCATATACAAAATCATATGAGGCGTTGAAAGGAAATAGGACTCTCAGTTGGAAACCACATTTAGGAAATGTTAATATTGAAATAGAAATAGGTGGTAAAAAGTTAGATTTAGTAGTATCGCCATTCAATGCCACTCTAATTATGCATTTTCAAAACAAGCCTGATTGGTCCCTTGAAGAATTGCATCAAATTATGAAAGTACCCATTACCATTTTGAGAAGAAAAATATCATACTGGCAATCAATGGGTATTTTATCAGAAAAAAGTACAGATTATTATATATTAGTGGAAGGATCTAATGCAAATAAATCTCACGGAGCAACTAATCAAGTACAAGAGATGATATGTGAAGATGAAGAGACTGAGAGTGTAATGGCATCGGCGCATGATCAAAGAGAAGGGGAGTTGCAAGTCTTTTGGTCATACATAGTGGGCATGTTGACAAATTTAGATTCTTTACCTTTAGAGCGAATACATCAGATGCTCAAAATGTTTGCATCTCAAGCACCTGGCACAGAGTGCAGTCTTCAGGAACTAAGGCAATTTTTAGATACTAAAGTCCGTACTCATCAGCTAATTTTTCAGGCTGGCATGTATAAATTACCTAAATCTTAGTAATTGTGTACTCGTTTGTACTGTGTATTCGTTTTAAAATTATATAATAAACTGTAAAATAAATTAATCGATGTTAATCTATGGAAGAATATTTTCGTCTTTGTTGTAGTATCCTTTCTCTCTTCTCTTAAGATTTAAATTATCAGATAAGTTGTTCAGTCAAAAGTCACCACAATGCCATTACAATGTTCAATAAACAAAATGTTTTTTCTGGTTTGGTTTAGCCTAGCCAGGAAATTAGTGCAATTGGCATTTTATCATAAGAAGGTAAAAAAAACAAGTTATTAAAGTTTAACAAACTTTATTTTTTTATATATATAAAATTTGGTTATAATAATGTCTGTGGGGTTAATATCTGGGACAGTTATTGTTAACAATATGTGACAATTACAAAGCCTTAGTGTATTGTGAACAAAAAATATTAGCCTACAATACCGCCAATGTGTAAAATATAAATTATATTTAATACTAAATGATCTAATACATATATGTTGTCAGTCTTAATGTCTATAAAATACTGTTAGATTGGAAATACCGTAAATAATCAAATAATAATAAAATTTTGTTACATGTGTTGCTAAAAATACAAAAGCCAATAAATTTATGGAATGCATAAATAAAGGACAAGACTAACATAATAATAAAATACAAGCAGATCAAGACACTGTAAAATGTTAATCTCAAATAATTTATGGGCTTTCAAATTTTTTGGAATGTTTTAACCAATTCATATAAACAGCAGGTATGTTATGGAATACTGCAACCATAATCAAAACTATTTAATATCTGAAATAAAACTATCCATAGTTTCAATTAACCATACCAGAATCTGATATTCAAATTTCGAATTATTTATTTTTAATGAGACATATCCTGGATTTTGCTGAATGGGCGATAAATAAATTTATTTTTTATTTTTTAATACATTAAAAATCTAATAACAATTACCGAAACCGATAAAGGATTTTTCTTATGTCCGTTTACAGATATAAAATGTTACATCCATAACATCCCTGTTATATATCAACAGAAGTAGAATATCATCCAACAAATAAAAACAGACAGTGCGCAAAACAAAACAAAGTTGAAATTTAACTTATTTACTTTGACAACATAAATTACTAATATTCGAATAGTGGTTACCCTACAACAAAATCTACATATGAACTATACTAACAAACTATGTATAAGCAATGAGTTTGCAAGGATGAATTATATTAAAGCAATTATCATTAAATAAAATTTAGATTAAAAAGTGTCTGTCACATTGGCAGACCTTAGTTTGTATTGTTATTAGCTTCAAATACTTAAATACATTGCAAACAGCTTTTTGAACAGTTTCTACTACAGACATATCAGCATCCCAATGGCGTATTAGAGTATAACAAGATGTAAAATATTCCACAACTACTTGAGACATCGTAAAATAAGCCGATGCTTTATATTAGAGCCACATTTGAATAAAAAAAGATTCCATCACAGTACATAAATAAATAGTATAGCCTACAATAGATAAAGCTCTAGAAGTAGTTTACATATGTACAGACAAACCAGTATTAGATATTTTCTGAGAACACCCATCATTATAATATATAATATGCACAATGTAAAAAGACTAATCAGAAATTAAATACACACAAATACAAACAATATATTTTTGTTAAAAGCAACCAAAAGTTTGTTAAAATTGAGAACTCAAATATTCTAAGCTAAATAAAATATTTTAAATAATAACAATACCAAGTCAAGTTTCAGTAGTTTCAGAAAAATATCAACTGAATCCATTGTAATATAATAATCATATTTTCAAGTCATATTTTATTATAAGCTAGATCTAAAAACTGCATTTTTTTGGTTTAAGAATTAATTAAAATATTCCCACAAAAAACTGTTAAAATTATAAATACTGTTTATATTAAAATTTAAATGCAATATAAATCTATGCTTATGTTAACCTTACATCTTAAATAATAAATTATTAAGTACATAAAATTCCCAATAAGTCCGTTTGTTTAGCGCTAACAATCTCATCATGGACGACTTTTGTTACACTGACTATAACATATTAATCAAATCCCTTTTGTGTAAAAGTTAAGCAATTAATTATTTAAATTAACAATTAAAATTATATTTCGTTAAAACAATGGTATAAACTAAAATGTTGTAATCTCTTTAAGGTTTAGTTATTATATTAAGTATTACGCATACACAAACTATTATATACAATAATGCAAATAATATTTTTATAAATAATTATAATCAATATAACAATTAAGCATCAAATAAAAAAAAAATTAAATCAGCTTCACGCTGTATCCCGCAGACAGCATAGCAGGTAGGCAGAGGGAACCTCGTGTTACTCTACTCCGTTTCCCACTTGACATGAAAATATTGAATAAATATTTCCTTTCCTCGAATGGGGATCGAACCCACAACCGGTCGATTTTGCAGCACACTTTGTGCCCCTGCACCACGACTGGCCTCAGTTTTTGATTAACAGCATTTTTAATTTGAATATATAAGTATTTACTTTACTGTTTACTTGTATATTCATTTAAAGTTAAATATCTATATAATTATATAAGCATCAATATCGTTCTGTGATCTTATTATCTACATCGTATATTTACAGTATATAGTTATAGTTCAAGTGACAGCGCAAGTGACCTAACATTATTATATATTTTTTTAACTTCACAGTGTCAAGACACTCCGTTCTCCAGGCACCGCTCAATTTTTGACATTGCGTGTTCAGTGGCGACTCATCTTCCTGCCAGAACGAAGAAATTAAAATAATTCATTATCCTTGTTTTTAAATATAAATTATTAATATATGTTTGCAATTAAATTAAAGTTAGGCCACAGATTCTGTCAGTGATATTTAATAGATATTAATAGTTTTCTATATATATAAATGGGCTATCTGGTATGGTATAATATGTTTTCCAGGGGGGAACCGGTATCAATTTATAAAAGGCTTAGAAGCAATGTCAATGAAGAACATATGTAATGACACAACAATTATTTTATAATGTAGCAACACTAAGGTGCCTACATAAATAATTTTTCAAGTCAAGGCTAAAACGATTTTAACTTTAAAATAAAAATATGCAATTTAGTAAAAAAAATCCAAATATTTTTTTTTTAGAAAATTCCAAATTTTTCAGCCTTAAATATTTGTTAGCAATAATTTTGATACAGGCACCACACTATTCTAAGGTAGACAAGTCTTAATCGATTCCCCCTCATCGGTTCTGTGTCTGTGGGGGACGTTTGAAGGGTCCCAAGCGCTTGGTAGGTCGTGGGGACACTGAGTGCGGCTCGTTGGAGCTCCACGATGATGCACCGTGGTCTATGAGAGCGTTTGCTAGTCGACCGCTGTTCTGATCTGTAAATTGTTATTCAAATAATGCCATATAAAATGTGAAAATAATGATATATTGAAATGGAACTAAAATTGTCACTTGGGAAATGTCTATAAATATATTTAATATTTTATTTTTTACAAAGTGTGACTGTAAAAGCGACTGCTTGTGGGTTCTATCCCCACTCGAGGATACGAAATATTTATTTAAATTTATATTTCCCGTTTCTTTACTCTGTGTCGAGGCAAAAGCGCGGCGTTGAGTTCCGTCACTCAACACGCAATGCCTCCAGAATTTGGTTGAAAGTGGGGAACGGAGTGTTCTAATACTAGGTTCCCTCTGCCTACCCTGCTCAGTGTGAGATACAGTGTGAAGCTGATAATTTATCTAGTATGATTAGATAAAGTACATACCAGTGGTGCAGGTCTGCGGGGCGGGGGCAACGGCGACGGGTTCCCTGATGCGGGTTACGAAGGTCTCGAAGGTGGCGGGAAGCGTGTGGTGATGCACGAGTGCGTCCAGGTCGCGGGCGCGCTCGGAGCACGCGTGCTGGTACAGCGGCATGGTGGCGCGTACTGCCCGCCCGCCCGCGAACGCCGCGCCACGCACCAGCGCCGCGCCGCACGCTGCGCCCACCACGCACTCCTCCCAGAGGGGCCCGAATACTGCTACCTGGAATGGGAATATATAATAAGGGGAGGCTGATTTTTGCATTAGTAAATGCATTGCATGCATACAAAAGGTAAATTTATATAGCATTGATTACAATTATCTACTCACATCTGGTTTCCTGGAGACAGTGCAGCGCAGCAGGCCGCCGGGCAGCGGGTACAGCACGATGAGCACGTCACAGAACTGCGTGGGCAGCGTGTCGCGTTTGTAGGGCCGCCAGTGCTCGCTCCATACCACGTGCACCTCGTCGTTGCCGAGGTGACGCGTCTAAGAACATTTAATTGTTATATTTTATTTTTTTATCTTCATACGGTATTCCGCATATAAAAGGGTAAGCTGAGGAAATCTAAAGAGTCTGTTGAATTTTTAAGAAATTACATGTTGAGTGACGGGACGCCACATTTTGTCTCTTCATCAGAGCGAGGAAACCAAAATTCTAAAAGGTTATTTATTACCAAAAATCTGACGTAAAAATAATGTAACGTTCGACCAATTCTTCAGGTCTAATAAACGACTTTTAAAAGATTTACACGACATCTACTTGAACAGCAACCGCATAATTTTCAAAAACTTGCGTGATTCCTTGTCCCAGAGAAATGAAATGTAAATAATTTATTCTTCCAAGCGGCAAAAAAAATAAAGAGCTACAAAAATAGATATAATAAAACAAAATCTCAAATGAAGTATACCTTATTAAGTATAGCATCGGGCGAGTCAGCGGGCATACGAGTGGCCACGTGGAACAGCGCCTCCAGCGTCAATGTTGCTATATACGGAGCGCTGACGCCGCCACCCCCGCCCCCGCGGAGTCCGCCGGTGAAGCCGACGTGGCTCTCCAGTTCCACCTGAATTATTTATTTATTTAACTAACATAGGTTAAATATAAGATACGGTGTGTAATTCTATTGTAACGAATAACTAAAGAATTTATATTTTGCTGTGATACAGAAACGAAAATACTGTGTCAAAATCTGTCATTTAAAAGAAAAAAAAAACTTTATTGTGGTGACATAAAAAAAGGAAATACAATATACAACTATGTTTTTAGTTTCAAGCTGTATTCTATATATAGCAGGATAGGCCGAGGGAACATACTCAGGTTAAGACAAGCCGTTCCCCACTTTCCGCCAAATTCTTGAGTTGTTGCTCGCCAAGTTGTTGATAGGCGGAACTCGGTTCTTTGTTTCGTTATTATAGTGAGGAAATTAAAATATTAAATATATAATACATCGGAGTGGGAATTAAACTCACAACCATCGCTTTCTCATTTGGATGCTTGTGCCCCCGTTTTGTACTCACGCCTTTTAGTAAGAGAACAGATTAGCCTATGACATATTATAGATATATTTACTATGAGACACAATAATTTTTATATTTCTGTAATTACATGTTAAGACAATTTAATTTTCTATATAAGTAAGAATGAATTAACTCACCTCCCACGCCAGAGCGGCTAGGAAGGCCTCGTATGCAGGACTACCGCAACGATTCGACAGTATTTCATTACGCGTCTCCTGCCCCTTGCCCACGTAAATTACAGCCACTTTGTGGGTCTCTCGGCACCTTTAATTGATAATGAATTAAAAAATGCAGCTTCAAAGTCAAAGTCAAAATATCTTTATTCCATAAAAATGCTTAACATTTACTTGGACATGTCATAAAGTAGAAAAAAATACAAAATAAAATAACCAAAAAAAATTTGCTTGACTTGAAAAAAGCCCGTTCAAATGGTTGAGCTCATGAGAAGATACAGGCAAAGAAACTCATGGCCACTCTTTTTAAATGCCAACATTTGTTGCAAATTACAATTAACAATTTTAACTTAGAAATAGAGCAACTCATTTCCAAACATCTTTATCGCGAACATAATCTTTAACAGAGTAATATGCTTTTTGGCAGAACCTGTGCTTTACCACTTTTTTTTATTTGTTCAGTGATAAATTAACCATGTCGTTTGGAAGTTTGTTATAAAAGTGTATACTTTGACCTACGAATGAGTGAGACACTTTATAGAGCCTAGAGAAGGGCACAGCAAGCTTATTTTTATTTCTTAAATTATGTTGATGGAGGTCACTGTTTTTATTAAATTTATTAATGTTTTTATGCACATATACTAAGTTGTCGTAAATATATTGGGAGTGTAGTGTGAGGATGTTAGTCTTTGAATTTATTCCTTAGTGACTCCCGTGGACCCATTTTATAGGCTGCTTGGACAGCCCGTTTTTGGAGCACAAAAATGGTATCTATGTCAGCGGCACTGCCCCAAAGTAATAGGCCGTAAGACATAATGCTATGAAAATAGCTGAAGTATACTAAACGCGCGGTGTCAACATCGGT